>OU015493.1:77236567-77331567 GCA_907164885.2 Dolomedes plantarius | reverse complement strand
CAAACTTTCTTTCATAACAACTCCTCTGATGACGAACATATGCATGAGTTTAAACAAAAAATTAAATTTGGGAAATCATAGAATTTATTCAAATCTTTTGTAAGCCCATTAACATCAAACATGCAAACGCCAAACGTATTATAGTGTCTTCATTACAGTAACTGAAAATGGTGCATGGTGCAAAATTTCTCTCAGATCAATTAGGTCCTGAAACTTTTAATTGTATGAATACATAAATTATCGTAAATAATACTAAGCACTTAGGTATATCTTAGGATCGTAAATTATCGTAAATAATACTAAGCACTTAGGTTAAGAACTTAGCACAGTAAGTTCATTACTGCTAGATACTTTCTGGGAAGAACAAATATTTCTATAAAAGTCATAAACGCGACAATTGTTTAGCTCGATATTTAAACGCCCACTCTTTTGGATCACTCCCACGGAATAATCCAAGCACAATTTTGATAGGAATCTTTTGAATCGAAATATCTTAAAAATTATCGTAAAAAATTATCGTTAAAATGTTGAAGCTCAACTACGTTAACCTAAAAATTTATCGAATGTTTCAGAATCTTGACACTCTCCCCTCAACTTGCATTCGCACACTGTCCTGAACTGAAACCGAAATTTTTCCGATTTTTCTTGGGAATATGCGAGGGCCAGTTAAAATGTTATTTGCACTCCTTGGAAAACACAAAACCGGGTTGAAATAATAGAACAAAGTTTTACTAACATAAAAGAATAATACATATTCTATTTCTCGATGTAATCACCTCCTTTATTTTAACAGTTGTTGAGTCGTGGCACCAGTTTTTCCATGCCATCTTCGAAGAATGAGATAGCCATTGTCGGGTTGCAACTTTTACCTCCTTATCCGAGTGATATCGTCGCGTTGCAAGTTCTTGTTTCGTGGGACTATAGACGTGGAAGTCACATTACACAAGATTCCACCCTTCCTACTTAAACTTTTTCAAAAGATCCCTCGTTAGGGTCACCGAAGGCGGTCTCGCATTGTCATACAAGAGCACAATGACTTTTAAAAGTTTATCTGGTAGTCGATATTTAAGCGACTTTCTCAAACACTTCAGTGTTTCACAATAAGACAATGCATTAATTGTAGCACTCTTCGGCAAGAATTCGGTACGCCCTACACCTTTCAGACCGTAAAATAGCGCCAGCAACACCTTCCCAGCGGAGGAAACTGTTCGGCATTTCTTTCGAGAAGGATTCATTTAATTTCACGTGGGAAATGATGAACTCAAGTATCGTCACCAGTTGCGATTTAGTCCCCAAATGCATTTCCTTCATGTTGATATCTTTCCAAAAATACCAGAGCACTTTCAAATCGATGCACTTTGTAACGGTCAGTCAATAGACGAGACGATCTCGTCTACTATGGCATGTCTGTTTTGAAGAATGAATTCATACACGCGTGCAACGTTCTCATCTGTCGTCGAAGCTGAAGAAACGTGAACTTGATATCTGTCGGCCATTTTTGAATGAGGGATACCATTTGGCGAAAGCTTGGCATGATGTTGTGTTACCAATGTACACTTCGTGCAATTGCCGATAAATGTCAGAGTAGTCACAACGTTTTGCCCACAGGAAACAGATTAATGCACGCACTTAATATTTGGACGCCACTGGCAGCTACCGAAAGATATTCACGACTGATTAGGAAGAGAACTAAAACAGCCACGTCGAATCCGCTACTACACCTGACGCAGCACCTGCTGTTCTACTGTTCTCGTATTTTGCCACAAAGTTTCAACGAAATATCTCTTTTACAGATATTTTTACGGAGGATTGCAACTAACTTATTGACTGAACCTCGTACTTTAATAGAACCACATAAAATGACTAAAATAAACAATTCATATATATATATATATATATATATATATATATATATATACACTCCTGGCCACCCAAATTGCAACACCAAGAAAGACAAGAGATATCACAACAAAATTTATTTTGTAGATAACATGTTGACCAAGTATCAAATGATTAAATTTATAGACTTCTGTGAAGTGTGGTTCCTGCCAAAATCAGTAGCCAGAGTAGCCGCCATTGTTGGAGATCACCGCTGCCACACGCGTCGGCATTGATTCAAAGAGACTTTGGATGAGTTCTTGGGGTACAGCAGACCAAGCAGCTTCCACACGTTGCCAAAGTTGATCTGCTGTGGCAGCTGGGGAAGGAATCTGGGTCAATCGTAGAGCAACCATGGACCACATGTTTTCTATCGGCGAAAGATCCGGAGAGCGAGGCGGCCAGGGAAGCAATTCAATCTGGCGATTGACGAAGAACCGTTGGACAATGCGTGCCACGTGTGGTCGCGCATTATCCTGTTGTAATATGGCTGTGGGCAAGCCCTGAAGGTAAGGAAGGACAACTGGCTCCAACACCTCGGAGATGTAGCGCTGGCTGTTTAAAGTACCGGCAATGCGTACTAGAGGTGTGCGAGAGTGATATCCAATACCGCCCCATACCATGATACCCGGTGCAGGACCAGTGTGGCGGTGCATAACGCAGCTGTTCAGCATCCTCTCTTCACGGTGTCTCCAGACTCGAATGCGACCATCATGGTGTTGCAGACAGAAGCGTGACTCGTCAGTAAAGACAGTTTCATTCCATTCTGCCATCCACATCCTTCTGTCATCGCACCATTGGCGGCGAAGACGTCTGTGGTTCTGCGTCAAGGTTAGACAAAGCAATGGATGTCTTGCGGACAGACCACTCTGCTGTAAACGGCGTCGAATGGTACGCGCAGACACTGGATGATGCGTTACAGACTGCATGTTCTGTGCTATGGTTCGTGATGTGACTGAGCGATCCGTCACTGCCATGCGCACAATTTGTCTGTCATCAGGTGAAGTGGTGCGCTGAGGTGGACGCGATCGAACACGCCGGTCCGTCGTACCCTCCTGCATCCAACGATCACATATCCTCATTACAGTTGTTTGGTTTCGTCCAACACGACTACCGATTTCCCTGAAAGATAATCCACAATCTCGGTAGGCCACTATCCCTCCTCTGTCGAACTCGGATACTTGATCAAAAGATGATCGCTGTTTTCGACGAGGCATAATTGATCGTTTTTTTGAAAAAAACACAAGAAAAACACAATTGCCGAACTTGAAATCGTCGAAATCTCCAAGCCTTAAATAGCGCTTTGAAGTGGCGCCACAGGCGCGCGTGATGTGC
Source organism: Dolomedes plantarius (assembly GCA_907164885.2). Lineage (NCBI taxonomy): Eukaryota > Metazoa > Arthropoda > Arachnida > Araneae > Dolomedidae > Dolomedes > Dolomedes plantarius. The sequence goes on along the minus strand of OU015493.1, from coordinate 77,328,354 downwards.
GTCTGCGCTGAAATTCTAATCATTTGCATATCTCACCTCCGCTAATGCATGTTGTAAATTTCATGTTATTTGCATGTTTCCTTCAGGGTGTTGCATTTACAGTGGCCAGCAGTGTATATATATATATATATATATATACAGTGGAATCTCGATCGATGGTTTTCGGATCCATCGTTTTTCCGTATGTATCGTTCATTTTATCCAGTCCCAACGATCATATTGCTTTGTTATGTTTCCGCATGTATCGTTTCCCCGCATTTATCGTTCATTTCAGTCGGCCCCTTGAAAAACGATAGATCGAAATTCCACTGTATATATATATATATATATATATATATATATATATATATATATATATATATATATATATATATATATATATATATATATATATATATATATATATATATACGAGTATATATATTATACACTATCTATCAATAAGTATTTGGACGCCCATGCAAATGATGATATCTACTGTCCTGATATACGTCACGCCCTCCGCCGTAAAATATCGTGTAGAAAACAACATTGCATTAGTCGCATGCAAGATCTCAGGAAGTGCAGAGATATCTGATTTCGAGAAAGGTGTAATATATATATATATATATATATATATATATATATATATATATATTACACCTATATATATATATATATATATATATTCATTTTTGAGTTCATTCAATATTTATTTCTAATTAGATAACTTTATCTCTCTTCAATAATATAGATAAAAATAGAGAATTTTTTAGCAGATTTAGCAGATTAGAGAATTTTTTCTGTACCTGCAATTAGTTTCTTTGCTTTTATTTCGACTATTTATATAACTTCTCAGTGCGATAATATTTACTGGTACTCATTCTTACTTATACACAAAGAAAAAATATTGCTTCTGCAAGAATCGACACTACACAAAATCACACGCAAAAATAAAATAGAAACAGTAAAATTCAGTTGAATCTTCTATACGAACAACAAGAACTATTGTCCTTCCCTATACAAAGAACTCATCTTAAAGATAAATTGGAATCTTTTCAATTTTTATATTTAACAAGATTTGTCCCAGTTCACAAAGAGCAGTGATCAAGTGGAGAATTTTGTTTTTAAAAAAGCCCTAAACGAATTGTTTTTTTCCTTTTTCTCAATCATCTTTAAAATATGTGCAAAATTAAATTTAAAGCATTCGAAAAAAAAATCAAAGCGAGGTTGGTATTCATTAATAGAGCCGTTTGCTTTCGTAAGTAATTTATTTAAGAAAAGTAGGATGCTATGAGTATTCTAGAAATATATTTATTTTTCCTTGGTGAACTAAAAAGTATTTTTACTTCCTTAAGTATATTTTTGTAAGGTGAAGCTTTTGACTGAAATTGAAGAAGATAGCCGAAATGAAAAAAAATATATTTTACATTGTTATATGTGTCATGAAGATGTTTTTCATAATGAAACATGAATTTTTAATAAGAGTGAAACTTTATTTATACTTTGCTCTACAAAGAGTAATAATTGCAAACAAATGCTTTCGGATGAGATAAAAAGTGAATCAGCAGGAAAGTGTATACTTATAAACAAATAAATAAATTTATATATGCACACACACACACACATATATATATATATATATAGGAAAACACTTAAAAACAGTCATAAAGTAACCCCATCTTATGTTATGTATAAATATAAACAAGAGGAAAAAAAGGTGAAGAGGATGTTTCTTTTACTATATAAAATTTAGATTTTATTTTACTAAATAAATTTGAAACATAAGAATTTAAAATTCATTAAAATAATTAATTTTTTTATGCTCGAATTTCTTTTTTATGTTTAGAATATAGATTTAAGACGATTTAAAAACATCTTTTCTTTTCACAATCAGTATGGCAATTTTAGAAAACAATGTTCAACTGTATTATAACATTTGAAAAAAAGTAATAAACATCCTTATTTCTTCTATAATTATGTACAGTAAATTGATATTTTCTTATACTGCAAAATATTTTACTTTAAAATATGCTAGGTTTCATTTCTAAATCTGATGTTTCAATTTTTAAATATATGAAATGTAGGATGCTGACTCAGGCTCCTATTTTTGAAATTTGATTCAACTCAAGAAATGTTTTTCTTTTACATTCAAAGTAAAACAGATTTCTTTTTACCATGCTGTCCAAATGGTTAAAAATTCAACGTATGATTTTTTGAAAGCCATTCCATTTTGCATTTCTTGCCGTTATTAGTATTATATATATACATATTTTTTTTCCTAACGGAAACATAAATTTGCCAACATTACGTCCATTACCTGAACCTTGGCTGATTTTATTAAACGATTGGCATGCCAGAATATAATGTTGTAATCTTACAATCAAAGGCATTACGTTAAAACCCGATAATCATAGTTTATAAATATACCAAATGGTAGGAGTTTATTAAGAAATTTTAGGGAAAACTGACACACACACACACACACACATACACACACACAAATGTGTGTGTATATATATATATATATATATATATATATATATATATATATATATATATATATATGTATATATATTTTTTTTTTTTTAAAATTATTCTTAATGGATTTGTGTTGAAACTAGGAAGATACCTTCTAGAGTTAGATGCTCACTCGGTATTGAGATTTCAGTTTTCATGCTTGCAAACTTATACGACACTTCACCTTAAAACATTCGTATTTTCTTTAACAGTATTATAAAACCTTTATTTGAAACTATACTTAAAATACATATAAACGGAAAATATATGAATAGATTGAAATGGTTATATCTATTAAATGGCTAAAAAACCGTTTACCTCCTTTTAAAATGTATAAGATGTCATCTAGGACAGAAAGCTGAGGATTATTTTCAATGCTAATACTTGCAAAATTCTGACATATTACTCTAAAATTCACGTATTTTGTTTTGTTGTATTATAAAACCTTTTTTTTCAATAACCGTTATTAATTCATCTACATAGAAAATATCGGTATTGAAATGGTTATATCTTTTAAAAATCAAAAAAAATATTAACCTCTCTTTGGAAAGTCTTTGAAAAGTTATCTTAAGTTATCTAGGAGATAAAGCTGAGGTTTCTACTCAATACCACTGCTTTAAAAACTCTTTCTAGAACTTTGTTTTTTACTTGTTTTTTTAGTTATTTGAGTTACTTTGTTAGTTTGTTTAGTATTTTTAGTTACTTTGTTATTTGTTTTTTTAGATAAAAAGTATCTAAAGCGATCCAAATGGTTATATCTATTAAAATTCCACTAAAACTGTTGATCTCTCTTTAATAAATCCTAAGAGGTTATGTAGCGGAGAAAGCTGAGTATTCTTAAAAATGCTAGTCTTTGCAAAACTAGAACAGATCATCTAAAAATACAAACTTTATTTTATAGTATTATAAAGACCTTTCTATACAACTTTGTTTAATTCATTTGGATAGAAAATATATGAATCAATTAAAACAGTTATAGATATCCCAGAACAGAAAAACTATTGACCTTTGAGTAAACAGTCTCAGAGGTTGTCTAGCAGAGAAATCTGAGGATTTCTTTCAATGCCAATGCAATTACGACAGATCACCATAAAATACATATATTTATTTTGTAGGATTATAAAAACCTTGTTACGCAACTTTGTTCAATAAACCCAGATAGAAAATATCTAATTCGATTGAAACGGTTATATCTATTAAAACACCGCAAAAACTATTGACCTCTCTTATGAAATCGTAATAGGTTATCTAGGAGATAAAGCTGAGGTTTATTCTCAATGCCAGTGCTTTCAAAATTAAATCTAGAACTTTATTTGTTATATTTAGATAAAAAAGTATCTAAAGCGATACAAATGGTTATATCTATTAAAGTTCCACAAAAACTATTGACCTCTCTTTAGAAATCCTAACAGGTTATGTAGGAGAAAAAGCTGAGGATTCTTAAAAATGCCAGTCTACGGAAAACTAAAACAGATCATCTAAAAATACAAACTTTATTTAATAGTATTAAAAAGACCTTTCTCTACAACTTTATTTAATTGATTTGGACAGAAAAATATCTGAATCAATTGAAACAGTTATGGATATCCCCCAACATAAAAACTATTGACCTCTAAGCAAAGAGTCTCAGGTTGTCTAGGAGAGAAATCTGAGGATTTTTTTTTCAATGGCAGTGCAATTACGCCAAATCACCATAAAGTACATATATTTTATATAGTAGGATTATAAAAACCTTTTTCAGTAAATTTATTCAATAAACCCAGATAGAAAATATCTAAATATTGAAACTGTTATATCTATTAAAACACCACAAAAAATATTGACCTCTCTTTAGAAATCGTAAGAGGATATCTAGGAGAGAAAGCTGAGGTTTCTTTTCCATACAGCGAGGTTTTTCACTAAACTCGTATTTTCTAAGACCACTAAAGCTATGAAAAGAGGGTTATATTTCGGTTTCAAATGAAGATTTTATGATCCTTTAGCTTTTTTATATCGTTAAGATTTTTTTCAATCTTCAATAAAAAATCTCTTTAACTGCTTTAATTATTTGATTCTTAATAAACATAATTAATTTTGTTTGGGATTAAAAGGAGAAAAAAAATACAGTTTTTGTAAGAGTTAATCATTTTAATTTCCAAATGCTATGGAACTTTTTAGGTAAAAGCATTTACATTTAATTCATACCTTTTTATATCCCATATAATAAATTACATACTTTATACATATTATATAAAATACGTTTCTTATGTTGTGAACTTATTTTATATACTTTAATTTGATAAAAAGATGCTTATAGAAGTAGTTAAAATAAGTAATTGAAAAAAAAACTGGTTGAGAATTTTCTTTAAAATATTTATGTATTATTTTAATATTTTTTCCAGGAAATTTCAATGTAATAATATAGTAAAAATCATAATATTTCTTGGAATAGAGATATATTTCTACAGGTTTCACTAGAACGCACGGCGCCTTTTCTGTATGGAAGATTTCAAAGGGCATTTCTGTGAGGGTGAGTTTGGACGGTATCCTATATCTGTAGTAATAAATTCAGTTCTGTATCCTATGCTGTAAGTGAAGAGAGTTCAGGTGTAGGAATCGCCGGTGAAAACTGTCCGCATATTCTACGACGCTGAATGTTAATGAATTGAAAATCGATAATTCTGTAGTATCACAAAGAATGCCCGTCTGTCAATTCTGTAAAGCTGCACAAAAAGGTGTTAACAAGTACAGTTGGTGTGATGAAGTAATCAGCACACTTGGGAGACCGCGATCAGGAAACAACACCCCTGGCCAGGTTTTTTATTATTAAGTACATGCAGAAATATAAATAACTATTGCGTTGAACACCGCAACAACCAGTTCAATACGCTATCAGCAATCCACGGGATAAAAAACTATAAACTATTATAACATCCATTCAACACTATATTTTAAGTAAAAAGAAGTTTTATTTTGAGCTTATATATTCGAAGAAATTTTAGATTAACAAAACACTAACATCGTACATGATGAAGATCTCCTGAAAACAGCATACAGTAAAAACCATGCCGGTCAAACAAAAAAAGTAGGAGATCCAGGTATCACCGATCAAACAGGTATGCTTGCAAAGCACTTATGACAATATTTCAGCAAAGAAAAATGGCTTCTCCCATAGGGTCGAGCCGAAGATCTTACCTGGGGTAAACTACAAATTTGACACACACACTCATTAAGTGAAAACTCAGGTCTGTAATTAATATCCACTTTTTTCAAATCTGGTAGTAAAAGGAAGTAAGGTTGCCAAGCACGGAAAACCACCAACCGCGGAAGAGGGCCGGCAAAATAATGTGCCAACAACCTTGCGTGCGCACTAGGAAACGGCGAAGAACGAGCCAAATTAAGTGCATAAGTTTCGCCAAAAACTCGTATTCGTCTCGGCATACATTGACGTCAGCAGATTTCTTTTTTCGAAGAAAAACGGCAAGTTGGACCCCGATGCGAGGCTAGTATGACCTAAGCCAGGACCTTAAAGCGACGATATCAATTGAAAACACACAGTTCACCGTACAGATGTTAAGAATAATAGAACATGTCCGAAAATCCTATTGAACATGGTAACACTGGGTACCCGGTGCCTCCATCCATATTTTTTCGCGTCGATGACATATGTGAGTATGTGAGAAACGGGCCCTCGGAGTGAAGTGCTGTCACCTCCAAAATTGACCAGAATATCCCTTGCGGCTAAGCTGGCAACCGGATAGTCCTTGCAGCGATACCACAAAATTCACTTTGGTTTTGTTTTCTTCCCGGTCGCGCGTTTCGCTCCACCCCTCACTAATTGTGTTTCGTTGGGAACTCTTTGTTTTCTTGGCCCGCGAGCATCCATTTTGGCACAATGCCCTTCATCACTTTTTCAAAATTGTTCTTCTACAGGACTACCTAATTGGCCCCTCTCGCCTACTCTCAGGAGCTTCAGCCAGTACCTCTGCGTGGGTCGCGTTTCCGACTTGCCGTCCGATGTGTGTGCCGCTCGGGGGCAGGGAATTGGTCTGGGGTCGTGCGCGGAGTAGCCACCGTCTGCGAGTTATACCCACAGACGTGAATCCAAACCAGGATGGTCACAATGTAGCCACGACGGGTCCCGACTCGTGCATATTGGAATACTGGGTACAAAAGCTATTGACATGTAAACACCCTGCTTTCAAGAGTACACAAGCTGACGTGATACGCTGAAGTACAATTATCTTTCAGAAAAACCATTACTGGACCGGATTGCACACGAAGCGTGGGAATTGCAGGAGAAACCACGAGGAACGGTCAAAATAGGTACCATATATTAAAAGAAAGAAAGTAAACTAAATTATAAACTTTGGATTAGGATTACTAAAAGTTAATAAAAAGAGGTAAGATTTAATTAATAAAAACTGTAACGAAAAATCGTCGTTATATTCCTATATAATGGAAGAAAGGATTTTTTGTAACTCTTCTAATTTGCTCAACGTATTAAAATTTAAAATGTAGTTCGGTTTTCTAAACATTTAAAAAGGTTTTAAAATTTTCCATTTAACACTTCTACTACCATCATTTTGTTGTAACACTGAGTACCATTGGGGTCACCAGTGACCCCATTAGTTTTTTTTTTATTCTAATGCTTATAATTTCTGACAAACATATTATTTACAATAAATTTATTAATTAACAGACACATTTTATACTTTTATCAATATATTGAACCTTTAAAAATTGTAATTAGGCACAATTAGACAAAATAATACAGAATTTTTAAATTTTAGATACTTTTACATAATTTTTATATATTTTTAGATACATTTTATTTGAAATATTTTACTAGAATTATATAAATATATAAAATAAGTTTTTTTTTACTTACACAAAGTTATTCGTTTCAGCAACATGAGGTTCTTTTGTATTTGATGATGAGTCAGCTGAGAGATCATTGTCATCGTCAATATATTCAACAAAATCGACCACTCCATCATCATCTGAAACTCCGTTGGTGTCTTATTCATCAGCTGATAATTCAGAATAATTTTCTTCATTCATAATTCTCGAAATTTTTTCTTCAGTTAGATATTTCTGCTTCATGCGTGCCATTTTGAAACACTTCTAACTGAGCATGCTATAAAACTTCTATATTGATTGAAATTGATTTTACCTGATTAGTGCTGCCATTTATAGACAGAACCAGAACTCTTTTATAAATATCCTTTATAATATTACTCTAAATAAATTTGGTTGTTTTTGAAATTCATACTAAATTTTTTTTGGGGTCACATGTGATCCAATGGTACTCAGTGTATAAATTGGCAAAATTAATTAAAATTTATGAACATAATGATATTTTTATGTATGTATGGGATGTTATGGTCTAAATGAGAAAAGTCAATTTTTTCAGAATTTTAGAAATCATACAGTAATTACAGTTGTTTGACAAAGACACAATGGGATCACTGGTGACCCCATGGTATTAGAAGGGTTAAATCAAAATTGAAAACAAAATGGTATACATATATAAGTGGTATGCTGTTTTGTTTTTCCTTATTTAAAGAATCTATGAAACACTGAAGTTTTTCAATTTGAAATAATGTTGAAGATGTTGTTATTAATTTAGCAATATGTGTTGTACTATCTGTAATATAATATTGTTATCGAAAGGAAGTTTATTTACGTTTTGTTTAAAAATTTCATATTTTCATTTTTTTTTCATGTAAATGAATGTTTCAAAAGATAAATTTGCAAAAAAAAAATTAATTTATCATACAAAATTGTACGTTTATCTAACAATTGGGAACTGATTTTGTGTTGGCTACAAATTTAATATCTAAAGTTGCTGAGCGCTGTACATTAGGAATGTAAATTTTACCTTAAAAAAAAAACTGAAAAAGTAAATTATATTTAGTGTATTTTCTCTCCATTCTTTGAAACTTTCAACTGAAAGGCATTAGATTTATTTTACATCATTCGATTTATTTACTTATCGAAAAGTACTGGTAGTTACTGATTTGTAAGCGTCGTTGTGACTTTTGCCTCTGGCCAGAACATACCAGAGTAGGTCTATGTATGGCTTCTGGTTGTAGAATGTGACCCCTGTTTCTAATGAAGCGACGTTTTTAATGAAACGTTTTTAATGAAAGTGTTGAGTCCGAATTGGCCACATATCACCACAATTTTCACCCAGCAATCCCTGGTGAACTCGTACCCTCTTCCTACCTGAATACCACATGGAAGAACTTTCCGGCTTACAGATTTCCCGTACACATAATCGCCGTAGACACGAAGGTATGCAAAAGCGCTTGTCAAGATTTCGGGGTTCCTTCCTCCCGAAGCAAGCAACTTCTAGTTGCACTGCAACTTGTTACCACTAGGCTGGCTTGTGCCCTATTGAAATATTTAATAGTTCCAATCACAAAATGGAAAATTATTTCTACCGTACTGAGCATGTTTGATATTTGCTTTTTCTTATTTATTTACAGATACAAACTTAAGTTAGTTAAGAAGGTATTTGTGGCAAAATATAGCATTAATAAGTAACAGATAATTGGCTTAATCCAACATTTAATTTGGTAAAAGTAGTTGACTGCTTAACAAAACAGTCGTGGATTTAAATTACCAAATCATTATTCATTAACAGCAAAGACATTTAAATCATATGTTATAAACGCAATGCAGAGGAAGATTTTGTATTTAAAGTTTCAAATCCGTATTCGGTAAATATCCGTGGCATTTCCATGGTATTAAAGGATATAAAAATTAATTATGTATCATTCGTTAAAGAACCACATTCACGTTGCAGTTTCCGTGAGAAGTGATTCATAATTATCAGCCTCGTTGTCCCAACAGCTTGATCTTGGTAATCTCACATCTTAAAGTAAATATACAGGAACGGGACGGTATGTAATACACAACTATTGCAACATTCATGAGGAAACACAGAGCTAAGTATCCCTCCGGGCGAGACTGATTGCTTCTTGTTTACTGAGCCGCGTAAGCCGCTCGTCATCTTCCCAAAGGTGATATTTGGAAAAGTCTGTTATTTAAATGTATGAATGTCCACTATTATGCATTTTAAATATTCTTTCAGAAATTATGAATAGTATACGCTTTTTAAGGATAATGAAATGCTTAATAAGTGAGGAGAAATCCTTACTAATCTTATGCGTTCAAATTTCGTTATTCAAATTTCGTATACAGAGTTCCCACTTATATCCGTTACCCCCCCTTAACTTCTAAACGGTGACAGCTTAGGCCATAAAGTTGGTGTCTAGGTATAGTAAAAAGGCTATGCGCTACTCAATGAGACAACTTACAATTCCATCTATCGACAAATTTCGGAATTAGCATTTTTCTTTCAAAAACAGTACGAGATATGGGAAAAAAGTCAACTACAAAGTTGTTCAGCATCATCGATTTAGTAAAAATAGATACCTTGCTCACATTAATACTGAAAACAGAATGTAGAAAATTAACATTTGTTTGGTCGTAATTTTCAACACTATGGCGTCGTTGTACCACTGTGCAGCGTGAAATCCAGTCCCGACTGCAAATGTGTGTAGCGGCTAATGGAGAGCATTTTCAGCAACATAAATAAATGATCCTGAAGACAGGGAAGTGTCCCAGCTTCTTTCTTTCACTCTTTATGACATGACAATTTTAGAAATCATGACCTAACAAATGTTCATTTTCTTCATTCTGTTTTAAGTATTAATGTATGCAAGGTATTTATTCTTACTAAATCGATGACGCTGAACAACTTTGAAATTGACATTTTTCTCGTATACCATGTCGTTTTTGAGATAAAAATGCTAATTCTATAATTTACCGATAGATGACGTTGTAAGTTGTCTCATCGAGTAGCGCATAGCCTTTTTGCTATACATAGACACCAACTTTATGGCCTAATCTGTCATGGTTTAGAAGTTAAGGGGTGTGTAACGGATATAGGTGGGGACCCTGTATAAATTATTAGTATTTTTTACTGTAGAAAATTCAGAATCTGACTGTAGGATTATTAAGGTAGCGTTTAATCGCACAAATCCTTTTTATATGTATACACCCATCCCCCATGCCATGCCTGATAACTCGTATATTTCATGATTTGAGAGATTATTTACTTTGATTTTTTTTCCACTAATGAAAATACATTTATTTTTTACATAAATGCCAGTAATTCAAACAATACGATTTGCAAACGCAACAAAATATTTTAGCATATGAAGCGATCTATACAGGTCCTAAAAGGATTATAATTTAAATTAGGGACATCAATAACTTTAATCGAATTAAATTCAATTTCTTCTAGTAAATACTTCTGAGTTGAAAATTTTTTAGGAGTATTATGGCTGGAAATTCAGAGCAGCTTTCTATAACAAACAGTAGTTGAAATGTATATTAGTTGCAGTTGCAAAAGGGAAATTTATGTCTTCGTCTAGACTACTGAGCATTTTTCATCCCTGTTCTTCCTTGTACTTTTTACAGAAATAAATAGTACAACTGTGATTAATGAAGAAGGAATTTATGGCAAAATATAAGATTATTCTATAACTGAGGATTGACATAATGCTATCCTCTAATTATGATAAGGTTGTTGAGCTCTAAAGAATACTAAACAGTCGTGTTTTAAAGTTATAAAATCGTTATTCATTAATGACAGAGAGATTAAAATCATGTGTTATAAATGCCATGCATGGGAAGATTTCGTATTGAAAGCTGTAAATCCAAATACGTTAAATATCCATAGCATGTCTTAGGTATTTAAGGATAGAAACATTATGTATCATTTGTTAAAGAACCTCATTCACGTTGCAGTTGTATGAGAGGTAGTTCATAATTATCAGTCTCGTTGTCCCAACAACTTCATATTGCTAATCTTACACCTCAAATTAAATGCACAGAAATGGAATGATGTGTAGTACACAACTATTGCAGCATTCATGGGGAAACGCAGAGATAAGTATCCCTCCGAGAGAGACTGATTGATTCTTATTTACTGAGACTTGTCTTTCGTCATCTTGTAAGTCGTCATCTTGTAAGTCTTTCGTCATCTTCCAAAAGGTGATTGTTTGGAAAAGTTTGTAATTTAAATGCATGAATGTTAACTATTTTGCATTTTAAATATTCTTCAGGAAATTATGAAACCTATAAGCTTTTTAAATGCGTTATGAGTTGTATGAAATCCTTACTAATATTAAATGCGAAGAAAAGTTGATTCAAATTTCATATATGAATCATTATGCTTGCAGGAAAGTAGATTTTCGCTGTAGGAAATTCAGAATCCAACGGTAGGATTGAGACAGTATCTCTTAGTAACACACTTCATACTTATATGTATACATCCATCTCCCATGCAATGCCTGTTAATACTCACATTTCATGATTTAATAAATGTGTTACAATACTTTCATTCATTAATATTTTTAAGCTGCTATATATTTAAAGAATCTGATATCTGACAAGTTATAACAGCTTTCTGTAACAGAATATTTACTTTGATGATATATTCGTATAGTGCACCATTGACAATACATTTTCCTCCTGCCTTGGTAAGGGCTTAAAAATATTAACTTATCAAGCATTATTAATTTATTTGTAAATACAAATTTTGAATACTGCACAATTTACAAACAGTTTGTTGATTTGTTGAAAAGACTACTATTAGCTTTTGATACTGAATGTGTTGCAGACGGATCGAAATACTTTTGAAAAAAATTTTACTAACCTTAAGTGTTTGAACTATTTATTTTAAAGCTTTAATATAAATGCTTCGATAAAATTAGTTCATTTTCTTTAGAGTAAGCCATTATAATTTCGGGTGGTTTTTAGATCGATTAGTAGAGAGTGATGCGGATATTCATTGCTACACGAGGGATAATTAGACTGGGACCTACTGTTTAAGGCCTACGTTCGAAGCCATTTTTTTAAAATAAATTTTTTACGTTTTTTTTTTGTCTTTTATGGCAAAATAGAACTTAAAATTTAAAAAATTAACAAAAACTTATCCGCAAATACTGTACTTTTTTTTATAAATTGGTCAATTTGAAGTAATTTTTAATGAAATTTAGCTAAAACACCTATCACTCTGCACAAAATTCTAATGTTACTATTTTAATTTCCTTCTCACACATGATACATATGACAGTTAACTTCAAAATGACCTACAATTTAAGAGAAATTTTAAAATGCAAAAATAATACAGACAATTTTATGTTCCACTATGAAAATTCTCCACGATTTGCCATTCCTTTCCTTATAAAAATACCCCCAAATTATAAACTATTTATTATACATCAATTATTGTGCGTCATTTCATTAACAATAGCATCTAAAACATTTCCTGAAAATTTTATCAAATTATATGCATTATTATGAGAGATATCATGATAAAGGTAGAGATTTGTGTTAGAAAACATAATTATGAGAAAAAAAACACTTAAAGTTGTTTGTCACTTCAATTCTGTAGCAGACGATTTTTTTTTTAAAAATAGCTATAACTCTGCTCCTAATTAATGTAGAATGAAAATCAAACGGTTTTGAAAAGAGAAAAGATTGAATTACACGATTCTTGCAAAAAATAAAATTGACCATAATAGTAAAAAAATGACATTTCCAACGTAGGGAATCACCTTAAAGCCGATTCCGGACGGCTACAAACGTTCATACCAACAGTGGGACTCGAACCAACAGACTCTGGTATCCATTGCCAGTGCCTTTGCAATTCGGTCATCAACCAGCAGGGTGGGTTTAAGAATCTGACTTCATGAAAATTTAGTTCAAGCTACCTCAAGCAGATACTGACGTTGTACATATATCTCTTCGGCTGATAAATACATTTACTTTATAATTTAGTCTCCATTATTGGATGGAGACTAAACCATAACTCCTTTAAGGTTTAGTCTCCATCTATTAGTCTCCATAATGATGCTATTACATTTGACAGAGTGCTTACGACAGATATAAAAAACGTAATATTAAATTTGTAAAAAATTATTGCATATAACCTTGAAGAAGTTATACAAATACGTCATATGGTGGGCTATGCAACTAGCATCCATTCCAAAAGTTGACCTAACTTTCTGATCTTAACGTGTTCCTGCAAGTGGACTGGTTCGCATTACATAATGTTACCATCATCTTCTGTTTCATATCAATTATAAATTAATCACAATGCAGTTTATCCGTAAATGCATAAAATATAAGCTAATCTGACGAGTAAACGGGCTAAGAGTTAAAATTGAATATTATTATTACACTAGATGAATACCCGTACTTCGCTACGGAGTGCATTAAAATTAAATACAACGGTCAATGTAGGCAATTAATGCCTATATATATATATATATATATATATATAATAAATACAATGGTCAATGTATGCAATTAATTTGTATGCGTCTACCCATAAAAAATAATTATTTGAAATAAATTCTTTAAAAACTTCCATCTTATTTAGTCTAGTCATTAAATTTTATCTTTTACCGTAGTGTATTATTTTTTTTGCCAATTCGTTTCGTTATTATGCACGTGACGCAAAATTAATTTAAAGTATCACAAAAAGAAAACAAACCACGTGACCAGCATTTAATAAATTAAATTCTAAAAATTAATTTTTAGAAATTCAACAAAATCCGAAAACGGAGGTAGAGATTCGAAAGAGGTTTCATTTTTAAAGAATTTTCATGATCTTTCTCATGAAATAAATTTTATAACTTTCAGATTATTATTTTAAATGCAAAACAAAAGTCACAAAAACAGCTTAAAAATTTAATTTAAAAAATCTAAGAATAATTTTTCAAAAATCTTTCGTAGTGCACCCCTGCGTAATAAAAAGGATCGCCACACAAAGTTTCAGCCCTTTATGTCCAACGGTTTGGTCTGTGCATTGTGTGTCAGTCAGTCAGTCAGTCAGTTACGAAACTGTTTTATATACATAGATAAAGCATAATATGTCAGTTCACAACCATCTAACGTAATTGTACGAGTTGAGAATGGAATCATTCTCATTAATATATGTATTTAAAAACGAAAACTTTGATAATTTAAAAGCCTGTATTATATTATGTATTAGAATTACGTTTAAAGCGATAATTGTGGATAGTAAGGCAGTTATTTACTATGTTTCGTAAATTTAAGACATATGCTTTTAAAGATGTTTCTTCGGTATGTCAAGACCCATTGATGCATGCTTAGCATCCAACTGTGAGGAATTGGCTGAAAACGGTTCTATCAGTAGTGTTCAGATAGCATAAACTTTCAAAGAATCAGATTAAGATTAAATGAAACGTAATATCTGAACTATGCAAAACTGACACGTTGAATCTTGCAGAGAGATAATTTCAAGTTGCGCGTTTACTTCCCTTTACAGTCATTGTTATTAGTAATTATTTGTTCGACAAGCTTAATCTAGTATAATTGGGAACTTACAATTCTTGTAAAATAATTAATAAATGCCACAGAAAATTAATTATTTCCGTTTAAATATTTACAGACTCACACATGAATCACATAACTTATTCAAAATGTCTATTTATCTTTCGTAAAGAACGAAAATAATAAAATATATTTAAAAGATTTTAAAGACTGTATATTTTTTATAAAAGATATTTTAATGATGTCTCCAAGAAAATTTGTGTGGCTATATATATATATATATATATATATATATATATATATATATCGGTCCTGAAAAAAAGTGGCCGTATAGAGAGGTGGCCGGCTGGAGAAGAATCACCATATAAATGTATATTTATCGGTCGATAGAAAGTTACTCTTGAAAATGAAATCCTTTATTCGGTTAGCGATGGAAAAAATAGAGTTAAGGTATAAAATCACGAAATTTCATTATTAAAAACAGCGGGGTTTGTTTTTTATTTAAGTTTCTCATTTAAATTCTAAAACTGATTCTAAAACTTAGTAACAATAGAGTTGAGTCCCATTTTATTTTATTGTTATATTCTGCAAAACAACTTTCACCTTTACCGCAATGCTTTTCCCTTTTGTTCTGAAAGAGAGAGTCGAATTTCTATTGGGGCTATTATAGTTTAACAACAAGTTTCACCAATTCATTCTGATGTAAATAGGATCTGTAGATACATTTTATTACATATGTGTGATACCTAAAATGTTGAAATTCATATATATATATAAATAAATATATATATATATATATATATATATATATATATATATATATATATATATATATATATATATATATATGTGTGTGTGTGTGTGTCTGTGTGTGTGTGTGTGTGTAAGTAAGTCAATGAATATAAATTAATATTACATAAAGAAAACGGTCTTCTCGCATCCGTCAAATGTAACTGTATACGTGAAGAGCTGAATAATTATTGACAATGGTTGCAATTGTAAAGGGTGACAATGAATGCAATTGTAAAATTTAGATAACTTAAAATACTGCATCATCAGATGTGTTAACATCAATTTTAAAGCAAGAACATTGGATAGTTAGGAAGTTATTTATTACATTCAGTTGTTTTCAGACATATGCATTAAAGGATGTTTTCTCAGTATGTCAAAAGCCAGTGATGCATGCGTGGCCGTCAATTACGAGGAATTCGCTCAAAATAGTTCTATTAGTAGTGCTTAAATAGCATAAACTTTCAAAGAATCAAATTAAGATTAAATGAAACGCAATGTCTCGAAACTTACTATGCAAAACAGACATGTTATATGTGGGAGAGAGAAAATTTCAAAATGTCCCTATACAGTGTTTGTTATTAGTTATATATATATATATATATATATATATATATATATATATATATATATATATATATATATATATACACTGTTCAAAACAATTAGGGGAGCACATGGTTTTAATGAAATTACGCAAATACTTACACCGATAAGTAACATAAAATAAATCATCCATAATTTAAAGCCTAGCAGGAAAGAGAAGAAAACTTCATATGCAAATCAAAGTTCATGACGTCAAAAACCAGAAAAAAACATAAGGGCGGAAATCGGGATGTTGCAGAAACGTGTGTTTCACTGCCTTAACTGTGAAATTCGATTGCTCAGATATTCTTTTTGAGAAAAGGTGACTTGAAAATGTCTCAACAACGTGATTTACCGGAATCATTGGCATGGCGTATTATAGGTAAACTTGAATCCGGGCAAACACAACGTAGTGACGCGGACGATGTTGGAGTCACCAGAAGTGTCGTTCCAAGGGTGTGGAATCGATTCCAAGAAACACGGAATGTTAGAAGTCTACCAGGGCAAGGTTGGACACGTGCCACTACAGCATCTGATGACCGGTATATACTGTTAACAGCTCTTCGAAACAGAACAGACAATGCTACTCAGCTGCAGAGACAGTTGCTCTTGGCAACAGGACGCAGGGTGTCCAGCCAAACAGTACGTAATATGCTTCATCAGGGAGGTCTCTATGCATGTAGGCCAATGGTCTGCATTTCGTTGACCTCACGCCACTGTGCGGCCCGAAGAAGATGGGCTGTTGAACTACGAGATTGGGTGTAACATGATTGGAGCCAAGTGCTGTTTACAGACGAGTCCCGATTCAGTCAGGAGTGTGACACCCGACGTGTTTTGGTATGGAGGGAAAGGGGCACTCGAGATAACCCCACATTCGTTCGTGAAAGGTCACAATACAGACGAGCTCGTTTTATGGTATGGGGTGGAATCAACATAAGTGGATGTACGGACTTGCATATCAATCGGAATGGTACTTTGAAGGCCCGAAGGTATGCAGACGAGTTACTGAGACCTCATGTCATAAACTTACGCTGCAGCCATTGGAGATTCCTCTGTTTTCCAGCATGATAATGCCAGACCGCATACAGCTCGTTATGTGGAGAACAGGCTTGAAGCTGAAGCAATACAGCGTATGGAATGGCCATCGTGCTCTCCTGACCTGAATCCAATCGAGCATGTTTGGGACATGCTCGGACGACGCATTGCTGCGAGACCTTTTACTCTCCGACACTTGGAGATTGCACTTCTTGAGGAGTGGAACAGTATTCCCCAAAGTCTTATTGATAACATCATCGCATCCATGGAAAACAGGTGTGCAGCAGTCTTAGTTGTTCGAGGAGACCACACGCCACATTAAAAATCTTGCATCATTTCTAAACAATATTTTTTATCGTTTACATATAACCAAATTGATGCCCAAAATCATTTTTTCATGTTTTTTCCATATTTTCAAAGAATTAAAGCTTAATTACAAATTATTTTCCGTCTTTTTTTCTGTATTGCGCATTGATACGCTTGTACTATCCATTTTATGCCAATGCGTGGCTGTCTCGCATGGTTTTCTTAACTTCTTTGCTTGCTCCCCTAATTTTTTTGAGCAGTGTATATGCACACCTTTTTCTTCGGGCGAATAACACATACCCTTTTCTTGGCGATGAAACCTTAAATGTACATGTGGGATGCTCTTATCTTTTGATGTCATTCATGCGAAGGGTTTTTCCAGGCTTTCGAACAATGGTATACTGAATTGACTTATGATAAGAGGAACAATATGTATGTGGGGGAAATGCTTCAGGGAGTAAATAATTCTTGGTGCCTTAAAGAATCCAGGAAGCCTTTTAGTTTGGGACATGTTCAAATCCCATGTAATGGATGATACGAAGCAATTGATGAAAGAGTGTAACACTGTTGATAACTGAGTGTAACCTGGAAGTTTTTCCAGGCGGGTTAACGCCACTAGTTCATCGTTTGGATGTATATATCAATAAATCAGTCAAAGGAAATTTAAATCGAAAATGGATTATGTGAATGTTTGCAGGTGAAAAAATATTTACAACCAAATGCTTCATGCCAGTCTAGAGATAGTGAGTGGATAATAAAAGCATGGAATGAAATTAAACCTGGTATGATTAAATATTTTTTAAAAAATGTAGTATATCTAGCAATCTAGATGGAACATAAGATGATTATTATTTATGGATCAGAGTAACAGTGATGGTGATGAGGAAACATAATTCGATGATGTGCCTGAAGATATAACGGAAGACGAATATGACGAACTATTCATGTTATCCGATAATTAAAGTTTTTAAGTTCATAATGTATGCCATTTCTTTTATTTAAAATGCATTTAGGAACATGTAGAATTCTAATATTTTTCTTATGTTCACGTTTTCCTTATTTTTAAATCTATAATTTTTGTATCCGGTGTATAACGCGCACCCATAAGTTTCGAGTTATATGCCGGAAAATACTATATATATATATATATATATATATATATATATATATATATATATATATATATATATATATATATATATATATATATATATATATATATATATATATATATATATATATATATTTATATATATATATATATATATATATATATATATATATATATATATATATATATATATATATATATGGTGTGTGTGTGTATGTACACTCATGGACAAAAAAATTAGCGCACCAAGAAGGAGTCGTCAAAATGAAACGAAATTTTACATACGTAATGACTACTTGGATATAAGTAAATGATAAGAAAATCAAAGAAAAAGGATAATTTATTTCAGAGAAAAAGGCAAAAGAACGGAGAAGTTAATACTCCGTTGGACCCCCTCTAGCGCGAATGCACGATGCGATACGATCGGGCATTGAGTCATACAAGTTCTGTATGATGTCTTGAGACATTTCGTTCCATATTTGCTGTAACCTTGCCTCTAGTTCGTTCAAACTTGTGGGATGCCCAACTCGTCGTCCCAAATGATCCCAGATATGCTCGATTGGAGACAAATCTGGGGATCGGGCAGGCCAAGGAAGGGTAGTAACAGTGCAAAGACAGTTTTGCGACACCCTTGCCGTATGAGGCCGAGCATTGTCTTGTTGAAAAATGGCTCCTGGGAGCCGTTGCATGAGTGGCAACACATGTGGTTGCAGGATTTCATGAACATACCGCTGGGCTGTCATGGTGCCACGGAACAATACTAGGGATGACCGTGCATTGTAGGCAATGGCACCCCATACCATCACACCAGCTGTGAGAGCGATGTGTCGCTGTTCAGCAAAGGCAGGATTGAAGCGTTCACCACGGGCTCTCCATACACGAACACGATTGTCATCACTGCCGAGATTGAATCTGGATTCGTCGCTAAAGACGACCTGGTTCCATTCCGCTGCAGTCCAGTTTCCTCGTGCGCGGCAAAACTCCAAACGGAGGCGTCGATGGGTGGGCGTCAAGGGCAGCTCATGTAATGGGCGCCGCGATACCAACTGTCCTTCAGCCAGGCGCCTTCGTATGGTTCGAAAAGACACAGAGGCCCCTAGTGAAGGTGCTACCTGTGCCTGGATGGCGGCCGATGAAGCAGTTGGCTGTAAGCGTGCATTCCTTACAATGTGGCGGTCTTCTCGACGACTGGTCTGTCGAGGGCGTCCTGAGCCTGGTCTTCGTGTACATGACATCTCTCGGGTCCACTGGTCCCGACACCTCCTCACAACACAATCAGAGCGGCCTAATTGACGAGCTACTCGCCTAGCTGACCACCCAGCTTCCATCATCCGGACGATTCTCCCCCTCTAAAACTGCGACAACTGCTTATATTGTCTTCGAACACGGCGTAATGGCATGTCTATCTCAGCTCTTCCTTTGTAAATGATTCAGCACACTCAAACAAGCTTTGGTTACCTGTTTTATACTCCACAGAGTACGATGTTCAACGCCCTCTACCGGCTATACGTAATGCGCAATCACGCTGCATTTCTAATCATTTGCATATCTCCCCGACATGTACCTTCATTGCAAGTTTCGTTACGATCCCGCAATTATTTCTTGGTGCGCTAATTTTTTTGTCCATGAGTGTATTTTGATCCATATAAATTAACACTACATAAAACTTAATGTCGTCTCATAACAGTTGAACATGGTTCTTTACATGCGTAAAGAACCAATGAAACATCACCAATTATGTTTGCTTTTAAAATCAAATACTTAAATAACTTAAAAAACTACATCACCAGATGTATTATCACCGAGTTTAAAGCGAAAAATGTGGATTGTTAGGAATATTTTGTACGCTCAGTAATTTTCAGACATTCTTTAAAGGATGTTTCCTTTGTATGTAAAGACCCATTGAAGCATGCTTGGCTTTCAGCTGTGAGGAATTCACTCAAAGCGGTTGTATCAGTAGTGCTCAAATAGCTTAAATTTTAAAAGAATCAGATTAAGGTTGAATGAAACGTAATATCTGCAAGATCTCTATGCAAAACTGACACGTTGAAATCCTTTAGAGCGATACTTCCAAATTGTCCCTTTACTTCTGTTTGCAGTGTTTGTTATTTGAGATTTTTTGTAAGACGAGATTGCTCTATAATATTTTAGAACTCATAAAAAATGTACACCCTAGGACATAAGCGTACGAAGAATTTAAAATATCTTGAAAAATAATGTTCTGTTATTGATTAAAACACAGAGTTAAGTGATAAAAATATGAAAATTTATTATTAAAAGCAGATGGTGTTTTTTTTTTTCTAACTGAATTTCTTATTGAAATTCTAAAACTGACCGCAAAACTTTAAACAACAATGGAGTTCTAACTCTATTTTACTATTCTACTCTGTAAAATAACGTTCACTTTCACTGTGATACTTTAGAATATTGTTCTTCAAGAGGGAGATGAATTTATATTAGGGCTTTTTTAGTTTATCAACAGTTTTCAATGATTCATTCTGACGTAAATAGGATATGCAAATAGGTTTTACTACAGAAATATGATAACCTTAAATATTGAAATGTAGACGGGTGAAATCGCTGTTCTGCAGTTAAGCAATTTCGATATATGAGGAAATGTTTACTATAATAAAGCATTAGGTTATAATTCTGATAACCACATTTAACTTATTTAATTTGTTTCATTAGATGATTTAATAGAGAAATGATTAGTGTATTACTAATAATGGGATATATTATACTCTATAACAATTATTTTTATTACTGTATAAGAAGGGTAGTCAACCTTTTTATACCTACCGCCCACTTGTGTGTACCGCCTCTCTCTGTTAGTAGTAAAATTATCTAACCGCCCTCCGGTTCCACAGTAATGGTGATTTATAAAGTACGGAAGTAACTTTACTTTTTAAAATTTATAAAGCAGAGTTACAGCAAGTTAAAGTATATAATAATAATTTCTTACCAAATACTTTACGTCGGACTTTCACAAACTTTGGCAGAATAAATTTTTTTAAACAACTTAATTGTAGTTAAATCTACCTTTTTACTTATTCATTGCATACATAGAAGCATGAAGTCTGATGAAATTACATTTAATTTATTAAATTATTAATGAGATACCTGAGGCTGATGCTGCGAAACTAAATACTAGATAGCTGGCTCACTTTTTATAAGGAACGAACGAAGGTCTCCTCTTTCGGAAATATTCAGGCGGTTTCCTTCTTTGGTCATAATATGATTAACAGCGCTAAAGTCTGATTCCACAAGATATGAAGTTGTGAAAGGTATCAATAAACTGAATATCATTTCCCAAATATTTGGATATAACACTATAATTGTTTTTTTATTTTGCCATAGGTTTTCATATCCACCACTATCAAATTTATGTTCACTTTCTTCATCATATATAATTTCTAACAGTTCTTCTTGGCAAGTTGTATCAGCCTCTTCAATATTTGCGGAAAAAGGGTTGGTATTCCTTCAGAATAGGGTGACCCTTGGTAAACTTCTTGGTACGATTGCGATACATACATACATACAGACATGCATACATAATACACACTTACAAACATACATACATACATACAGACATAGAAACATACATACATACATACACTGCTGGCCACTGTAAATGCAACACTCTGAAGGAAACATGCAAATAACATGAAATTTACAACATGCATTAGCGGAGGGGAGATATGCAAATGATTAAAATTTCAGTGCAGACGCACATCACGCGCGCCTGTGGCGCCACTTTAAAGCGCTATTTAAGGCTTGGAGATTTCGACGATTTCAAGTTCGAAAATTGTGTTTTTCTTGTGGTTTTTTTAAAAAAAACGATGAATTATGCCTCGTCGAAAGCAGCGATCATCTTTTGATCAAGTATCCGAGTTCGACAGAGGAATGATAGTGGCCTACCGTGATTGTGGATTATCTTTCAGGGAAATCGGTAGTCGTGTTGGACGAAACCAAACAACTGTAATGCAGATATGTGATCGTTGGATGCAGGAGGGTACGACGTACCAGCGTGTTCGATCGCATCCACCTCAGCGCACCACTTCACGTGATGACAGGCAAATTGTGCGCATGGCAGTGACGGATCGCTCAGTCACATCACGAACCATAGCACAGCACATGCAGTCTGTAACGCATCCTCCAGTGTATGCGCGTACCATTCGACGCCATTTACAGCAGAGTGGTCTGTCCGCAAGACGTCCATTGCTTTGCCTACTCTTGACGCAGAACCACAGACGTCTCCGCCGCCAATGGTGCGATGACAGAAGGATGTGGACGGCAGAATGGAATGAAATTGTCTTTAATGACGAGTCACGCTTCTGTCTGCAACACCATGATGGTCGCATTCGAGTCTGGAGACACCGTGAAGAGAGGATGCTGAACAGCTGCGTTATGCACCGCCACACTGGTCCTGCACCGGGTATTATGGTATGGGGAGGTATTGGATATCACTCTCGCACACCTCTTGTATGCATTGCCCCAAATGCATGCTGTGTTTCGTGTGTTAAACTGCTAACTGGGTGGAAAAATGGTACACATCATATGCCATTTGCAATTCCCATGATTTGGAGGGAACCGAAGGATCATTTAATTGATTGTTATTTTTGTTTGACAAATATTAACGGAATCATATCTAAAACAAAATATACAGTTAAGTATCCGAATTCGCAATCTGCAATGAGACCTGGCTTACACAATGCAGAGTTCCCTGTACCAGTATATGCAGATACGACCTTAAGTGATAACTCTGATTCTGACCTAACTCAAACTCAAAATGATTGAGATGAAAATAAAAATGATCCTATATATGAAGCCAGTAGCTGTTCATCAGAACCATACTTTCCCAATCAGCAAGACCTTAATGACTAGATTCGGTGCAAGCTGAAGTTTTAACTTCCAGACGCAAAGGATGGAATCTACTCCAAAAAGGTGTAAGAATATGTAGTTATCGTAGCCGCCATAGTGTTTTCAAAGACTGCTTCTCTGAAGAAAATGGTATTGTGTTTTGTAATGATATTTGTTCATTTATGGAAACTCTTGGGCATTAACACCGGCCAGATGGGTGGCGATTGTTCATAGACTCCTCTAAAGTTAGTTTGAAGGCTGTGCTGCTACATATTGGCAATGAACTTCCATCAATACCTGTAGCGCATGCCGCTGATATGAAAGAGACATATGAAAATGTGAAACTAGTTTTAGAGAAAATACAATATGGAAAATATGAATGGAATATATGTGGTGATTTAAAGGTCATTGCTTTATTGCTTGGTTTGCAACTTGGGTTCACCAAATTTTGCTGTTTTTTGTGCGAGTGGGACAGCAGAGATAAGATGTATCACTACGTTATAAAATCATGGCCTAAACGTGAATCTCTTATCCCTGGCCAGAAAAATGTGTCATATGTCCCTTTAGTGAATCCTGAAAAAATATTTTTACCTCCATTGCAAATTAAGTTAGGAGTAATGGAACATTTCGTCATAGCTATAGATAAACTTTCTGATGGATTCTTGTACTTGAAATCGAAATTCCCCAAAGTCAGTGATGCTAAACTGAAAGAATGAATTTTTATAGGACCACAAATTCGGTCATTAATGGCTACGAACATTTCTAAGGACTGTTAAATCCACTGGAGAAAGCAGCCTGGCAGTCATTCAAAAGTTTATGTTGCAATTATCTTGGAAGCCATAAAGAAGAAAACTATCGTGACATAGTGGCTGATCTTCTGCATTCTTATAAAGCTATGGTAAGCAACATGTCTTTAAAAATTCACTTCTTGGACTCTCACTTAGACTTCTTCCCCGAAAATCTTGGAGCTATCAGCGATGAACACGGTGAGCGATTTCATCAGCAAATTTCTACAATGGAGAAGAGGAACAAAAGCAAGTGGAGTTCCAATATACTGGCTGACTTCCGTTGGACCAAGAAGAGAGACATTCCAGATGCAAAATATGCCCGAAAATAACTATCTACCACTTTCTAGGTAACTCAGAATGAGTAGTTTGAGTTAGATAGCTAGTTACGGATTTTTTAGAATATTATAAAATATTCAAATGAATCACACAAAAGTCCTGCCCGATGGGGAAAAACTGAAATGATATTTCAATTCAGCACACAAAATACTTTTAGAATCTGTTATTTTAATTCTGGTGAAAGAAAAAAAGTTAATTTTTGTCGACCAGTGTAATTATTTGATTTATCGAGGGGAAAAAAGTGTTCTCATAATTATTCTGTTTTAAAATTTATTAAATTTGCTTAAGTAATTTGACAGTTTTTTTACAAAACACAATGTTTTATTTAGTCCGGCAGCTGTGAGCTGAACCTTGTTTTGTTTTATTAAGTTTTTTTAGTGTTGAAATTGTTTGTTCTAGGTATAAGGAATCAAGAGATACCGGGTTCCTCTTTGGTATCTTTGGGCAACTCGCTTTATTTAAGATGGCGTCTTTCGCCATATTGGAATTTAATATTATAATATTTCGTGATCTATCAGCCAGAATTAATTTTTTTTTCTGTTGAAGGTGAAGTTTTTAATATTGAAGCTCTGTAATACGAAAAAATAGGAAATATGGAGAAATAAGACTGTTTTTTTCTTTGGAAGTATCATTGTAGTTCAAAAACTGGAAAACTTATCGAAGCAGGAGAGCAGCGAATTCAAACTACGTATTATTTCATGTATTAGAATTATGAGGAGGGACAAAGCGAAGAACTTCAAAGATTGATAGGAAATAAGGACGACAAGTTAACCTGTTATAAATCTTGTGTTTCTATGTAGACTGATAAAAATAAAGTGGCAAAATTTGATAAACGATAGAGGGGCAGTGAAGGGTACGCTGAAGAACAACCTGTAAAGCTTCGAAGATCAAGTCTACCATCCTTTAATTTTAGACAACATTGTATTTATTGTGGAACCAACTGTGTTGTATTAAAAGATTAAATAAAACATTCAGACCTGTGGAGAACTGCGTACATGATACGTGATAAATGAGTCGAAGAAGGAAAATCCATAAAACAGTTAATATTGGATACACGTAACAAGCGAAACGATAAGTGGTCGTCACATTTTAGAATAAGGGTTGAGGGAGCGGTTAGTGACTTAAATGCTGCCGAAGGAAGATACCATGTTGACTGTCGCAACAGATTCATGGGGGTACTATCAGTAGCTGTAGCTGGGCAATCTACCGGTGAACCCTCAAAGCCCAAGGATGACGACAAACCATTCAGAGCAGTTGTTGAAGTCAAAAGAAAGAAAAATATGGAATTCGGAAGAAATATTTAAGTTGTACGAAGAAAGTGGTGGAATGAGCTTAAGTCACCGCAACCTTATAAAGGCATTAACTGATAAGTTTCAGTCAGAGCTAATTGTATTGACCTCATCTGGTCATGCAAGCACAGTTATTTTTTGCCAAAAGGCTAGTGATGCCCTTAGACGTATACCAAACGAAGAACTTTATGATGTTTCGGAATGTGTTGATGTAATTTCCAAGCGTATAAAAAAAGAAATCTAGGATATAGGTATTGCTAAGGATTACTATAATATAGACCTCACAACAGAGGATGTTTGTGAAGAAGCCAGCCAGACTCTGATGAAACTCTTAACTTCCTTAAACCCAAAACTTAATAACACTCCTCCTGCTCTACTTATAGAAAACATGGTTACAGGAATCCTATTGAACACAGCTATAGTAGATATAAATACTTCAGGAATTACTACTGCTGCTAGAAAGTTGTGGTTGATAGCTTTAATGCATACATAGCTTCACATAATGGTAAATTGTCAACTCATTCCCTTACGATGCTTGTGGCACAAATAGAAAAAAGTGATTCTCAAAATGATGATCATCGTTTAAATAGTCACAATAACATTCCAATATAAAAACTGAAATGTCTAAAGCTATCCCATACAATCTGCACATGGTTAAATACAATGGACAAAACCAATCAACCATGCCTGTAGAAGCGACTTTAAAAATACCTCTGCCTCTAAAAGTTTTGTGCCACAGAGAAGTTTCCCTTCATAAGGCCAGAACAGAAAACTTCAAATTCCATTAGGACATTCTCTTCAAAGAGCAATGCCCAAGGTATAATGGATACAATACACTAACATGTAGGAAAAAAAATGAGATGAAACCAGCAACCTCTGCCAAATATCATGCCCTGATCAACATGATTCCTTCTCATCCAGACACAATGATGACATAATTAGTAGAAGCTCCACGGCTTACTAAGCTAGCAGGTCAGAATTTTACTATATTTACATACTACCAACAGTTGTATAGAGTTGCATTACATATCACTTGGACATTCCCAGAAAAGTTTGCCAACATAGTCTTACGTCTTGGAGGTATGCACTCGTTGGTGAGCTTCATTGGTAGTGTTGGTTCATTGATGGCTGACTGTGGCTTATCAGAATTGATGTCTGGTGTGTTTGCGTGAGTCCCGAAGGTGATGAAAGGGAAAAAGTTTCCTCAAAATATGAAAGCCTTAAGGATGGTTGCAGAAGAAGTTTTGCGGAGTGTATTTGATGTTCACCACACCAACAACAGCAACGATCTGATGTCACTTCTAGAAACTATAGCCACAAAGAGCAAAACAAGAAAACTGTGGGTTGATTGTCTATTAAAGCCTGTCTTTCTCATGGTGTTATATGTGAGAGCCGAACGAGAAGGAAATTGGCCGCTACATATTGAAGTTGTTCGTAAAATGTTACCCTACTTTTTTGCAGCAGGTCATCAAAACTATGCACGGTATGATCTGTTTTATGAAGATCTATGGAGAAAATGCCTGTCAGTGTGATGAAGAACTTTCTGAATGGAGATCACGTTATGCGGCCCATGCCTGGCTTCTGGAATGGAATTTGGAGTGATATGTGGATTGAAACCACATTCACGCGCTTTGGCCACGGTCTTAGTGGTATTATCGGGATAACTTTGCAGCCAGAAACTCTTAAAACATGGGCATTAAGGTTACATATTTGCACTCAGCTGGAGGAAGATTTTGTAAACATGAGTCAAGAGGAATGCCAGCAGAAGGCTAAGCAACACAAACACAAAGAAGAGAGGAAAAAACAAATTGGAACATATAACAAAAACAGACAAGGAGTTCGTCAGCAACTACAAAATTACATAGATCCACTGAAACCTGACTCCCACCTTTACAACTTTGGAATATTGCTACAGAAAGATTATATTCAGACAACATAAATGTTTACTATGCAGTTGAAATTGGTACAATAGAAATGAAAGATTTTTAGAATGGATGGTCCAAATATTTTTATGACCGGATACCTCAAAAAGTAACCACAATGGTTGCTACAAAAAGCCCGTTGAAGCTGGTATTGCAAAAATATGTGACATGTTGTGACGGCTGTTTAAATAGAAATAGCCAAGTACAAGAAGATGAGGACGATGAGCAAACAGAATTGATTTGGATTTCAACTAACAGACATTTGTCTTCATTTAATTAGATACTTGAAAATCTTACTGAACTATTCTACTTATGAATGTACCTTTTATGTGAACAAACTAATTTTACATTTTGTTAATCTACAACTTGTGTAAATGTATGTTTTAAAAATAATTAAATAATGTCTGCTACGATATAAAATAAAAACTAACAAAAAATGATTATTTGCTATTTTTTTGAGCAAATTTCATATAAATTTAGTTAAACTGTACATTCAAGATGGCCGCCTTCACAATTTTAATTTTTTACATATAAAAACAACTACTTTCAGATCTTTTTGGGATATTTCAACTAAAATTAGCTACAAATATACAAGGAACACGTGTTTATGGCAAAATAAGTACAAATTTTCACGGAACCTAAATATTTAACATAGGGATGGTCGAGATCTTGAATTCTGAGTGTTGCCCAAAGGTACTGTTTGGGTACCCGCAATTTTATGAATCTACATACCCTTAACATGAAATACCAGCGATAAAAAAAACTTAATATTTAAAAGCATTCTTCGAAGAAAAATCTTTATTTGGCTACCAGATTAATTTATTCATGAGCATAAAAAGAATAGATATTGTTTGATAATATTATTAGATATAGCTAATCGAAAAACATGAGAAATCAGTACTTTATTGAAGGTTGAAAGGTAGTATGACCCCTCAAATCGTTTTTCGATGTCCAATTTAAGTTCGTTGAGGTGGCGACTGAATCGGTCAATATCCTCTGCAGTTATACAATCTTTATACGTGATAGTTTAGGAAACTGATGAAATTTTTTCTTCAGTAGATTATTACTAGTTTATCAATAAATAATGACACAATACTTTGGCAACCTATAAGAGTTTTGTTAGCTCCCGGAAGCTGCAAAATCGACATCATAAACGTAGGAATAATTTAAAATCTCTTGAAAGGGACTATTTTGGTACCAATCAAATAACAGAGTTAAGTTATATAACACGAAATTTTAATTATTAAAAGCAAGGGGGCTTTTGTTTTCTGCTTAAATTCCTTATTTAAAGTCAAAAACTGACTATAAAATCTTAAGCAACAATGGAGTTCTATCTCAATTTATTTTATCATTCTACTTTGTAAAACAACTGGATGAGTGGTAGTGGATCCTAGGTAAAATGACAGCCTGGGATCTTTAGACAAAAAAAAATTATTTATTCGAGTTAAATTTAGGTCATTAATTCTCAGTATTGCCTACTAGGCTTAAGATGAGAGCGATTGATAGGTCAGACAACATACACAGTTCGCGTCACATTCGTGAGTTCAATTTTCCTCTCAAGTCTTTATACTGTAAACGGCCTACCACCAGCGTCACCTCGAGTGGTAGTGACTCTGAACATGCCAGCCCCTGTTGAAACGTTACAAATGTTTCAACATACAAAAGTTACATAAGACATAATTATAAAGGTATAGACACACACACACGCTTATATATACTTGTATATACACTCATGGACAAAAAAATTAGCGCACCAAGAAGGAGTCGTCAAAATGAAACGAAATTTTACATACGTAATGACTACTTTGATAGAAATAAATGATAAGAAAATCAAAGAAAAAGGATAATTTATTTCAGAGAAAAAGGCAAAAGAACGGAGGAGTCAATACTCCGTTGGACCCCCTCTAGCGCGAATGCACGATGCGATACGATCGGGCATTGAGTCATACAAGTTCTGTATGATGCCGTCTTGAAAGGGACTGAAAGATCGAACAGATGAGATACAGAATCTAAGAGTTCTGTATGAAGACGTCTTGAGACATTTTGTTCCATATTTGCTGTAACCTTGCCTCTAGTTCGTTCAAACTCGTGGAATGCCCAACTCGTCGTCCCAAATGATCCCATATATGCTCGATTCGAGACAAATCTGGGGATCGGGCAGGCCAAGGAAGGGTAGTAACAGTGCGGAGACAGTCTTGTGACACCCTTGCCGTATGAGGCCGAGCATTGTCTTGTTGAAAAATGGCTCCTGGGAGCCGTTGCATGAGTGGCAACACATGTGGTTGCAGGATTTCATGAACATACCGCTGGGCTGTCATGGTGCCACGGAACAATACTATTGGTGACCGTGCATTGTAGGCAATGGCACCCCATACTATCACGCCAGCTGTGGGAGCGATGTGTCGCTGTACAGCAAAGGCAGGATTGAAGCGATCACCACGGGCTCTCCACACACGAACACGATTGTCATCACTGCCGATATTGAATCTGGATTCGTCGCTAAAGACGACCTGGTTCCATTCCGCTGCAGTCCAGTTTCCTCGTGCGCGGCAAAACTCCAAACGGAGGCGTCGATGGGTGGGCGTCAAGGGCAGCTCATGTAATGGGCGCCGCGATACCAACTGTCCTTCAGCCAGGCGCCTTCGTATGGTTGGAGAAGACACAGAGGCCCCTAGTGAAGGCGCTACCTGTGCCTGGATGGCGGTCGATGAAGCAGTTGGCTGAACGCGTGCATTTCTTACGATGTGGCGGTCTTCTCGACGACTGGTCTGTCGAGGGTGTCCTGAGCCTGGTCTTCGTGTACAGGACATCTCTCGGGTCCACTGGTCCCAACACCTCCTCACAATACAATCAGAGCGGCCTAATTGACAAGCTACTCGCCTAGCTGACCACCCAGCTTCCATCATCCCGACGATTCTCCCCCTCTCAAACTGCGACAACTGCTTATATTGTCTTCGAACACGGCGTAATGGCATGTCCATCTCAGCTCTTCCTTTGTAAATGATTCAGTACACTCAAACAAGCTTTGGTTACCTGTTTTATACTCCACAGAGTACGATGTTCAACGCCCTCTACCGGCCATACGTAATGCGCAATCACGCTGCATTTCTAATCATTTGCATATCTCCCCGACATGTACCTTCATTGCAAGTTTCGTTACGATCCCGCAATTATTTCTCGGTCAGCTAATTTTTTTGTCCATGAGTGTATATATATATATATATTACAATCGTAAGGGATATTTTTATAGACAAAATATTGTAGATGAAAATTTTGAAATTGAATCTAATAGGAGATACTAAAGAATATCGTACAGTTAATGTAGTAAAGTTTCAGGAACATATTTTTTACTGTATTTTAATATATTTTTGGATAATGTCCAATCGTCTGCAGCATTAGCAATAAAATTTTTTTGTTCTATATTGTTCTTATGCACGTGACGAAAAATTTAGTTAAAGTACAAGAAAAAGAAATCACGTGATCAGCATTTAATAAATTAAATTCTAAAAATTAATATTTAAAAATTAACCAAAATTCAGGAAATGGAGGTGAAGATTCGAAAAAAAATTCATTTTAAAAGAATTTTTATGATCTTCCTTGTGATATAAATTTTATTACCCTAGAAATATTATTTTAAATGCAAAATTAAAAAAAGTTGCTGAAAATGCTTAAAAATTTTATTTTAAAAAATCTAAGAAGAATTTTTCAAAAATATTTCTTAGTGCACATTACACTATAAGAATATATATATATATATATATATATATATATATATATATATATATATATAGATAGATAGATTGATAGATAGATATATACATATATATATATTTATGTATATATATATATATAGATATATAGATACATATATATATATATATGTGTGTGTGTGTGTTTGTGTGTCACGGCTCTGTCGCCGCACACCCATCTAAACACACTCTACTTACCCTAAATGCAGTCATCAAATAGTAGGCCGGGGGAAGAACTGTATTAACTACTGAATTAACTTTTAAACACCTCTTTATTAATTAACATTAATCAAATACCCAATTAATCCAGCTAAAACGCCATTTTCATCATCTCACAGCCCACCCAACAGACGCGCGTCTTGACTCTATGAAAGATTTCCCTGAACTGCGTAATTTCTTTCTTTTCCGTTATATAAGTCGCATAGACATAGGCCCTCTTTCAGAGCTCCCTTTTGCTCGAACATCAGATGGTTTTGTAAGATACGCGCGTGTGCAAGCGAATGACCCTGAACTTTTCGCTTCGAAATACAGTCACTTCCTGACTTGGAGATCACACTAGGACTTTAATAGAAAAATTACTGTTTAACGCTCATTAATATAATTAACTATAGCTTATGCTTTAATCATCACAATTTCCCACCCTTCCCCCTGAAGGCGTGCACACAAATAGTAGCTAATTCTCTGCAGAACGTCCCCAGAAGAGAAAAAACAATTATAATTAATTTCAATCAACAAGTGAAAATTGCCGTGCAGGGCTGTACCTTCCCCATACAACAACCCAGAGAAACCCAACAGCATTATTCCTAAAATTGTACTTGCTAAAATTTTAACCTTAACCTAAAATTAATCTCTACATGTGATTAGCTGGACCAAAATGAGGTTTCCATTTGAGACATAATTTCATATTATGTCTCCATTTGAGACATAATTTCATATAAAAGAAACATTTATCGTTACAATATCAGTTATTAATATCTCAAAAATATAAAACCATCTATAATAATCAAATGTAATGTAGAAGTCCACATCTGTTGCAGAAATGTTTTATCAAAATAATACTATAACTATACAATTGCTTATGAGATCCACAGTAATAAGTACACACAGAAGTAGTACAAGACGAGAGTTTAAACAAGATAGCTCGCTCTTTTTTTTTGTAACAACACACAAAGCTTAACCACAGAAGTGGAATCAAAGGGGTGTTAGGCACCCAACAAAACAAAAAGGAAATGGATCTCTGACATTCACATTATTATTACCATTATTATTTTTTAAATAAAAAACACATCATAAAATATAAAAGAAAAAGTATTTGTTTTAAAATGTATGGAATCAAAATTAATCACCCTTCAAATTTCTTTACAATACTCATACCTTCTCATTATTTATTCTTGTACTATTCATAATCAATCAATTACAAACTAAAAGCTCTTACTAATATGTGAATTGAAGGAAACATGCAAAATTGCTCATGCTTGTTCAAAACTTAAATCCTTCACTTAAATCGTAAAATATGTTTTAGACTCACATTTTAATCAATATTGCTTATACAATCCTACCATTACAAAAATTAAAACATATCAAAATCCCTCCTTATCAATAAGAAAAACAATACTACTATGATTTCCATACCTTATTTTAAAAAAATCACATATATCATTATAACTTTATCACTACATAAAAACACTCAAATTATTTTATTAAAACGTAAATCAAAATAAAACACTTCAAAAATCTAAATTTTAAAACACAAAAATCACATAATAAAAAAAAGTCAAAATGGACCATCACTAGCTCTGAAGAATATGCAGAATTTTCTTTTTCTTTTACAAATGCTCAAAATCTGATAGTCTACTTTGTTTACCCCCCCCCCCCCACCTCAAGACAACGAAAAGCTGGATTGCATAATTTAGTTTCGTAGAATAACAACAATAAAACTTTTCTTGTGTCAAGTATTAATTAATCTTAAACATGGAATAAGTCTATATCAAAACTCTCAGTTTTCCAATCAAAATCCTACACATGAACAGCAAAATATAAATCAATAGTCCAAAACTCCACTGAAATTATAACGTTTAATGCAAACCAATTGGGAAGTGCCGTCAGAAAAAGTTAAGTGCCCAAATCCATAGTTGTACCAAAGTGTTTCCTGCTCTTCAGTGAAACCTGGGTGGGTATCATCAGTATAAAGTATGGGTTTATTGCTCCCGATATTAAACTGAATTTAGTTTAGACTCTGACGTCACCTCCAAATAACATTCTATTTTTACATCAAAACAAGCTAGCTATTAAGAAATTCAAAAATCATAGACCCACTCTCAGTTACAATAGTTAATATTTCAGGATTCCACATTTCTACATATGTAACAGGATATCACATTTAGAATAGGCATAATGCCGCCAGAACAGCACAGGATAAAACAAAAGAACGTAAAGTTAAAAATTGTGCATATTTCTCACTCAGCGACAGACACAAAGGCTGCCAAGGGACACTCGGATCTCGAAAGGTAGAAGCGCGCTGAACTTTTAATTGGTTAAAAGGTGACACCTAACCTCATCACACCACTTCGACGAGGTCACGTCATAGCTTCTAGAACACTGCTTTTATGTAAGCTCTTTGTCCGCACGTGAACTTCGGGGGAAATCTACTAGGTTTTTTCGGGTCAAACTGAGGGGTAATGTTTTATTGCAATAGGACAAAGTTAATAAAGGAAGCGTTATTTTTAGAACGTTATTCTTTCATATATATATATATATATATATATATATATATATATATATATATATATATATATATATATATATATATATATATATATATATATATGTATGTATGTATAGCATAACACTCTTACACTGGAGATCTAAAAATTTCATTCATTTCTATAATAAAAGGCATGGAAATTTAAGAAAATTCAAAATATTTGGATTAGCATTTAAAACACGAATCAAATAAAACAGAAAGGCTAAATCAACCGTTTAAAGCAGTGTATTTACGTTGTTATACTACTTGACAGTCCGTATAGGATATGCAGGATTGACCTTAAACAATGTTTAGGCATGGAAAAGATTTCAAGATTTCTAAATTAATTGTCAAAGAAGAAATATTGAGAAATAAATATGTACATATCATGTAAGTTATCTTCAATGGGAGATCCGTGTCTTATTATATACAAATATAACTAAAATTTAAATAATTCAACAGAGAAAGATAATTACTAACAGGAACAATGCAGACAAAATAAACCGATATCACGCATTTAGGGCTCAACGCACCATAATGCAAGATTCTGTAGCAATAAAAGAACTAGACCATATAACGAAGCAACCGACTGGTCTCTTCATCAAGAGACCTAACCAAATCAGTTACCTGAAAGGGGGGGGGGTTTCTGAATCTTTCATTTACAGTGCGTGATTTCGGTTTATTTTGTCTGCATTCTTCCTGTTAGTAATTATCTTTCTCTGTTGAATTATTTACTTTTTAGTTATATTTGTCAGTTTTCAGTATGAGCAACTGCGCTATCTTTTATTGAAAAGTTAAAATTTTTTCAACGCTAGGGTAGGTTTTCTGTTAATTTGTTCGGCTGTCTGAACCTCCTTTATATGTATTATTTCGTGTTGAATTATTTTCATTATTGTGTTATTACGTATATACAAGCTATTCTAAATTCTCAGACTGAAAGAAAATATCTCCCAAAATAAAGAAGTTGATAAGCAGCATTCTGAATTTTGAAAACTCGTGTGCTATACTGGGATATTATTGGTAATGTAATGCTCAGTTTACACCTCGGACACCCAGACCCAGTTGGGTCCATCGTCCATGAAACACTGAAGACCAGCCGCTGCATAGCAAAACCTGTATACGCAGACGAGGGTTAATTTACGCGGTTCAGTGCTTTCCATTTCTGTGGGTCTCGAGAATGCCGGACAAACATTACAGATCTGACATCCAATGAAGGCACCCCAAGCCCCTTACTGATAATGTAAAAAAATTCTCATGAATATGATTGTAACCAGGGTTGGGATTTTTAACACAGAACTGGGACTTTGACAACCGTATGGGTTTACGGTTTTACTTTGAAAATATCCCAAAATCTGGGTTTATCTCTGTAAGTTATAAATATAGTAAACACATTTGTATTTATTTGTTATCATAAGCATAATTTAAATAGAATAAAACAAATTAATTACAAAATATACCGTAGGCAAACAGGCAGTAAATAGATATCACCGAAATTATTATACTGGATACCTAAAACAGATATTGTTAAATACTTATAAAAACGATTTTTATTCGACCTTCATATCGTGTTATAGTCGATACGAAGCTCGCATAAAGAAAATGATTTATAAGAGAATGATGAAATGCATTAAATTTGATGTTAATTTAACACAATAACTTTATTTTAACTAAGTAATCTTAGAAATCATGGGTATTATCTTTTTCTCATTTTATTCTAAATTTTTATAGCAAATGTATGTTTAAAAACATGAGTTTTTTATTACAAACTGGTTTTTTTTTTATGCAATCTTAATTTATTATAGTTTTTTCGCAGGGAGCCCTGACTGTAAGAATATATGTTCTAATAGATAACAGTTAAAAAATATGATAAATTTCTGTTCACCTTTATTGAATACATTTTTCATGAAACATGATTTAAATAATTTATAATTTCACTTTTCAGATGAGAATTATGACACCTTTTATTTTAATTAGTTACGCACATTTAATCTTCTTTTTCGAAAAGTTCACTGTATTTTTATCTTTTAATTTTCAGATGCAATAATTCAATTGGAATGAAAGCTGAAATACGCCATCTGTGGAAAAATAAAACATTATTATACCGTAATTAATTATGCAATTTTGACTTACACTTCAATTGTTTTCATACATCTCAACTTTATTCTTCTTAATTGAGATTATATTTCAGACGATGAATCGTAAAATTGTTAAAAGAGACATTTTCATTTGCAATTTCAAAAGAGAGAGTTTTTGTAACTTAAAACTGATGAATTAATGTATTAAAATGCATATAACCCTAAACCTCTACGGCAATGAAGTAATTAGTTATCTACTTGGTATTGATCTAGCAGTTTTTAATTATTGCATTTTATGTTTCAGCCTTTCTGTATGCTGTTATAAAAATTCGCATAAAATAGATATCACACGATATGATTTTTTCTCATCAATGTTCAATTACATTCAGTGACATAATGATAGCAACAAATAGTACCAAATATGATGTTTAATACTTCAGTGTCACAATATATAATTTTCTCCATTAATAATGGGTAGTATATACAGTGGACGCTCGTTAATTCGAACTCGGTTAATTCGAACTTTCGGTTAATTCGAACTAATCCAAAGGCTCCAAAAAACTTGTATTGGAGTTAATGTTAAAAATATCTCATTAATTCGAACTAAATTTTTAACACTTCGGTTAATTCGAACTAAAAATTTGACAAAAAAAAATTCTTTTTCCTCGTTTAATAGAGAAAATACACACTGTATTTATTATTTTGAGTGTCAAAATTTCTTTTCTGTGTAAAGAGGCCCATGCCTGTATTCCTAGACTATTGCATGTCCGCTAAACGTAAGTAGCTATTGTCCTTCTTATTAGTGCTAAACGGAAAACGCAATTTTCCTTTATTCGGATCGATTTTCTTAGAATTTCAGAAAAACTAGTCTTTACTATAGATTCTAGGGAGATGCGTCAGATATAACTGTAATGCAGACAAGTTAATGTGGTCTAGTTTTTCTTTCTCATTGTGTGGTGTGAACGTGTAAAATTCAGGATGTCTACACGTGAAAGTACAAAACCCTAACTTTGAAGACAAAGGTAGAAATTTTAAAGAAAGTAGACAAAGGCGAATGTAAAACAAAATTAGAAGCTGACTATAGAATTTAAAAAAATGCCTTGTCAACTAATTTGAAAAACAAGGAGTCAAGTTTAGATTCATGGGAAAAATCAAAATATGCTAGAGGAAGGAATTCTAGAAAAAGCTCTACTGCTATGGTTCCAGGATGTTAGATCTCGAAATTTTCCGATAAACGGACCCCTAGTACTGACGAAGGCTGATGAATAGGCAATTCGAATGGGTATTGAAGATTTTAAATGCAGTGATGGATGGCTTTCTCGATTTAAGTCAAGGCACAATATTTCTTATAAAACTGTATGTAGCCAAAGCTCTGATGTAATCGAAGACGTATGCACTAATTTCGGTAGGAAACTGCCAGGGCTTTTCTCTACTTACCTGCCGAAAGATATTTCTAATGCGGCCATAATGGTCAAAGCCATAATGGACTCTATTAAAACTCTGAAAGCATTTATTTAGATGGAAACTTCCTCTGAAAATGAATTGAAATGTTTACTTCAAATCGAGAAGCTGGCTGAACAATGTGGGTATCATAAACAGAGCCAAACATCCCTTTTACAGTTTTTCCCCAAAGTGTAATTCATATTTTAATAAAAGTTTACTTTATACTACATATCTTCTGCTTCATTTTATGATTAATGCAAGTCTGTACTGCTTTTTAATACGTTTAACTTTAGATAACATAGTATAATATATTTTCTGGGGTTATACATACTAGGAGAGTTTCTTCTTCAGTGATACACATTTAAAGTTATATATTTTCTCTTAACATCGGATAATTCGAACTTCGGATAATTCGAACTTTTTTCTGAGAACCTTCGAGTTCGAATTAACGAGCGTCCACTGTACATTAATACATACATGTATCTCTCTATCTATCTCTCTCTATCTATCTATCAATCTCTATATATATATATATTCCTGTAACAGCAATATAAAATTACATACATATAGGCACATATATATAACCATATTTTCCTTTTTTATGGAAAGCAAATATTATGTCTCTAAAAGCACTGAGAGTTGAAAGTCATCATTGTGTATACTTTGTATAAACTTTATGGAAGCGTAAAATTAATTACTGTTAAATTGAAATATAAGTCATTAAAATTTCAGTTCATCATTTTTTTCTCTTCATTGTTATACGAATTACGTGATTAAAAGTTCTTTTATTCAGATTCAAAGCACCTTTCAAAAACATTTCGCAATCAAATCTTTTTTCAATGTCGCTCTTTTAACCAACGTCCTACTTATAATGAAAAAATGTCGTGCCCCATACAACTCCCCAAATGTCTATTAATTTAAATATTCGGGTTAATTATTTTTCCTTTTACTTTAATTAATATTACAGAAAACTTTATTAAACATAATATCTGGCTTTTAAATATTGTTTGAAAAAAAATCTGAAATTCAATTAAGGAGCATTGGACCTATTTAAAGTATAAAGTCATATAGAATAATTAAGTTGGTTTTTTGAGGAAGTATTTAAAGCATTAAATTGAATATTTTTGTAGGGTCCTTCTAAATAAGTGCTTTACCTAGAAATACAGCTACTTGTGTAATCTTGTGTAATTAAGGATGGAAAATAAAAGAAAGACGTAAATTTATTTCGTATATATATATACACACAGAGTAAGTCCTCGACTTACGCGATTAATTCGTTCAAGAACATTCCACGTAAGTAGAAAGCGCGTAAGTCGAAATTTACCATATCGACATGATCACCGGGTTTGTGTTTTAAATTTTCAAAAGTATTTAACGCTTTCACTTGTATCAGCTCAAGATTAATTGGTATGTATTTGCGTTGGAGATCTTCAATCTAAAATTATCAATACTTTGTCTATCGTTTGTATGAAAACCCCTCTTTTGTTCAAAATTATCGTCGTATTAAAGTTGAAAATTACAACCGCGTATCTACGAATCCACGAGGGCTTATTGTATATATATATACAGGGTGATTTTTATTAAACTGACACTACTCAGAGCCCCCTGTAGCGCGATCTATCAGATGGAATTCCAACAAAATTGATAGAGGGACTTAAGACGACATGGGAAATAGTTTACATTAAATAAAAAATTAGTTCCAAAAGTCGCCGATATGGTGACGAAGAATGGCGCCGATATGGAGAAAATATGGCGCTTTTGTTGTTGTTGGCACACCTGAGAATTTACACAAAACTTAACTAGCACATCAAAATGCAAATTCATGACTACATATTGCATGTTGAAACTCTTTCCGATGTCGTCTTTAAGCCCTGTATCATTTTTGGTAGAATTTCAGTTGTTAGATCACGCTACAGATGGTTCTGAGTAGTCCCAGTTTAATAAAAATCACCCTGTATGTATATATATATATATATATGTAATAAATTAAATATTAGGCCCTCCATTCTATCATTTAAATTCCCTTTCATAAACCCAATCCCCAGTAACATTACTTTATCGCTTTAAAAACCCATAGCAACAGGACTTCCCATAAAGCAGCAAACGTTGCATTTCTACACGTGTATACGTCTCGATAAAGGCGTGGGTTCGCATCGCCAGCCCCAAATTCCGCTGATACTTGAAAATAAAAGGCACATGTACCTCGCTTCTAGCGCGTAAGGTTGAAAGGTGATATTACACTTCGCTCCGAGCTGCCGTCTGAGATGGACAGATGTTACTATCGCTCTAATAAAACTATTCGACACGACTGCTTCAAAAGTGTAATTCCTTTCAGGCTAAGTCTAGCTCCAGCCATGTAAATTTGAGCTAGTTTTCCTTTTCAGGTTGCCTTTTAAGAACGATATGTAATGATTATATTACACACACATATATATATATATATATATATATATATATATATATATATATATATATATATATATATATATATATATATATATATATATATATATATATATATATATATATATATATACAGTCGAACACCATTATATCGAACCCGGTATATAACGAACTCCAGTATAAAACGAACGAAAATTTTATTTTTTTCGTTTTCCTATTGTATTTAATACTAATTTATCTTTTCATAGTGAACCTCCGAAATCTTAAGAATTCGCTGTAACGAACATTTTTTTTCAGTCGACAACTGATGTTTTAAAAATTTTTAAACTCTTTGCGAATGTTACACCGAATGTTGAAGAAGCAAAGAATGTTGAAGAAGAAGATGATGAAGATTTACCTATCGCGATGTGGATAGAAAAGCACAAACATTCATCATTCTCAGATTGTGGCATGCAATTGTTCGAAACATGTGATGATGAAGTCATTACATGTAAAATTTCGACTGATGAAGTTATTGTGGAAGAAATTAAAATGAATCTTCCTGAAATCGAAGATTCTGCTTCTGATGCTGATGAAGAGGAGCACATAAATGACGAAATCTCTACCATCTCAGAGGCTACAGCACCGATGAGTGTAATTAATAAAGTTTTTGTCTACACAAACAGTGGAAGGAAGAGTGTTGGAGTCATTTTATGTATTGGACAAATAAATTCATAAAATGTTTTCGAAATCGGCACCACGTCAGCAGAAGATTACCGATTATTTATGTATCAAAACAGTGAGCAGCATTTAAAGATAAACCCAATTTATTTCCATTTGTCTTCATTTTTAGTTAATATAATTAGTATTGAGTCAGTTTAATGTAATCGATTTTAGTCACTTTAATTCATTAATGATAATTTCTAATAGATTTTATCATTCTTTCAATATATCATTAAAAAATATACATAGCAACTAATGAGTTATGCATTTTGTAAACTCTAACATTTTTCATAATGGTTCAGATATAGGGAACGAAACCTTTGGTCCCTTGAAGTTTGTTATAACGGGGTTTGACTGTAAATATACAGGGTGTGTCACAATTCCCTCCGGGGTTCGGAAGTCTTATAAAAAAGTATTACCAATACAGCAACAAAGTTGACTTTACTAGAAAAAGAAACATTACAAATTCTGTTTCACAAATGTGTTAGTAGATGGCGGCACTAGGTATGAAAGCAGTAGCAAATAACTGAAACACATACTTTTGAAAATTTTGCACATAAGGCTGTGACGTTTACAGGTTCACAGAAAGCTTACTGCGTGTTAGAATTTGCGAAAGGTATAGAGAATAGTTTAGGGGCACTCTATTTAAATTTGATACAAACACAGTTTATACATGAAACAATGTTTATTGAATTCGTTGCACATATGGAATTTGCTTTTACAGCAATAAGCATACGTAATACTTGTACGGAATATATATTAACATTCAATAGAAATACACTTTGCAAATACTCACAAACCAGCAGTTCTGAAACGTAAACTTTGGCCCCTTAAGCACTAGCGCAGGATAGCACCTGGAGCTGTTTTCCTCGTAGGTCCCTCACGCTTCGTAACAACACTTAACAACCTTCTTTAACAACCTCTGTATTAATCAAGCTGCTTGGTATTTCTACCAAGGGCGCATGCCGAAATTAGCATATCTCAAGCAGCTTCTTCAATTCATTCACTCAAAAGTTCGATTCTTTTGAATCGAATCTTATGTATACCTTACACTGGCCTACTTCGAAAAAAAAATTAGGTAACTGAGGTCTGAACGGCTTCAGTTAACTAACTGAAAGCGCGTGCTGGTCTGACTTTTTACATAATGGGTGGCAAAGCCAAAAAAACCTTCCACACGTTGTATGGGGGAAAAACGCCACTCAAATTTTACAAAACTAACCACGAGGGGTCCAGGTGACACCATCAAACAGTAGATTTGCAGAGTTGCGGATACTGGGCTTGCCAACTGCGCCCTAGAAAGTCTATTTTAGTTAAAAGTGTCAACACAATTGCACAGCATGACATTTCTTGACTGTTTGTATCTGCACTCCTCCATTTCATAATGCACATGTGTTATGTTTTGTGAAGTTAGTATGTTAGTTAGTTAGTTGTTATCTGTAGTTAGTATGTATTTTTTATCCTATTCACTACATGTCCCCTTCAAAAATTTATAAAACAACAGTATGCCTTTTTTTTCAGTGGCTCACCCCTTCCCCTCAAAATGTTTACACAGTATATACAATGGGGAATTTCGAACCAGTTTGGTTCGATTTTATTGAAGGGGGTGGGATAGAATAAGAGAATGTATAC
The DNA here is from genome assembly GCA_907164885.2 of Dolomedes plantarius. Taxonomy (NCBI): domain Eukaryota; kingdom Metazoa; phylum Arthropoda; class Arachnida; order Araneae; family Dolomedidae; genus Dolomedes; species Dolomedes plantarius. Next base: position 77,285,727 of record OU015493.1, on the reverse strand, counting down.
AAGACTTGTTCATGAAGGCAGCAAATTCCCTGCACCAGTCTATCCATTCCGTGGAGCCTCTATTGATGGTCGCAGTCCTGGTAAAGGGGTTCGTTGACCGTGTGGGCATCCTTCGTGCAGCAGGTCGTTGGTCCTTTGGCGCTGGTCCGGCTTGACGATGGACAGGAGGTCTCTTGGGAGGAGGCCAACCTTGCTGGGTGGCAGATATCTTACACTTCCTGTACTTATGCAAAGGACCTTTAAAACTGTAATTCTTCCTTTTTATAACCTTGTGTACCTTATGTGTGCCAAGTTCATCCTTTGAGGGAGGTTTTGTAGTGCACACTTTACTTTTCTCCGTACTTTTTAGAGTATAGGCATTAGATTTTAATGCAGATTCTATTTTTTCAAACTTATACGCCGCACCAACGCGTTTAGTTACTGGCTTTATCTCGCCATTTATGATACGTTTACAAATTGTTTCGCTGCTTGTTTCATGTTTTTCAACAAACTGACTCTGCTTTTCGTATTTGTGCTTATACGACTTCTTGTTTACAGCCTTAATTACTTCAGTATTAGCAGTTTTAATGCTGGAACCTGAAATCGCTTTTTCACGTTTTTATCCCCCTTAACTTTAGTTTTATCCTCTTTTCACGAAAAAGTCTCTTTAAAACGTCCTTCTTCAGAATCGATATCATTTAAATTCTTTAACACTGCTTCAGTTTTAGAAAGATTAAGATTTCCGTATTCGTGCGTTTTAATGCTAACTACTTCTACAACTTCCGAAACATCAGCTAAACTACTTACAGTATAACTCTGTGTCAACTTTTCATCCTGATTCTCAGGCTGCATTTCATGTACTTTATTTAAGACCATATTATCAACCTGGCCTACACAATCCCCATTCGGTTGGGAACTTGAAATAATATCATCATTACCTAGCGAGTTCCTAATATCGTTTAAAGAATTTTTATTGTTGTCAACTAATAAGTATTCACTAACTTCCGTAACGCATACTTCGTCATCTACTAAATTTCCTTCATTAACAGATGTTTGAATATCATCTAAAATATCAGGTATAGCATTAATAGAAGTACCAGATGATTTATTTCCTAAATCACTATTAGTATCGGCACTACTTACAGGAAATAGCACTGGAATTACTGCATTATTCCAGCTAGACTCACTTTCATTATAAGCCACAAAAATACCCCGACTTTCACTATTCTCAAAATAATGATTACTGCTCGGAAAAGTTAATACATTTGACCACACAGTTTCAACAGGTTGAACCATATGATGTGAATCAACTTGCCAGTGCACGTAAGGTGGTTGCATATTATTTACTTTAAGTGCACTAATTTCATTGTAACGCCGTAAGCTTCTATTCTGTCGTCCGCGATACTGGTTTCGCTGTTGGTTTGAAACTCGCGAAAAATTTTGGCTGGGGGGAATAAAACTTCTCGTACCATAATAAGCTCTAAATAACTAGATTTTTTATTTTTTTTTCGATCCAAATAGCAGAATAACATGATAAAGTGTTGTATTTCTTATTATTCATCAGTTGGTAGCACTACATTAATGTTCTATTTCTGCTTTCAGGGTCTAAATTACGTTAGACCCTGGTTAGTCGTTTTTTAGGTTTTCAAAAGAGCGTCACGCAAAAAGTAAGTTTATTTTATTGTTTTTCAATGTTACTAAAATATTTTATGCTCTTATCACAGTCAATACTCTTTTCTTAAATATGTATCTTTCAAAATTGTTAAAATTTTTTTATCACTGTTATATTTTCTTTTGCGTAGCGTTCTATATATAGGACGCTAGGCACGGATGGGTACATGTTATTCTGACCTGTTCCGCTATACGAATGCATCTTTTTTTCTCAATTTATGATGTTTTACCACACATAAAAGGAAATGCTATTTATTTTCAGAAAAATGATGTTATAAATTATTTTTATAAATAAAGATTATTGAGTATTCTTTATTTATGAAAATAATTTTAAAATAAATGTTCTGTTGATTAAGGAATGATTAAAAAAAAGTCTTATTTAAGAGAAATATTAGCCTCTTGATAATGCAATGAACGTATTAAGGTATCCGTACACCTTCGGAGGTGATTTTTTGAAATTTTTTGAATTTTGTCTTTTTATCTATTTTTTATAATGACATTTAAGTTAAAACTTGAAAAAATATATATATAATTTAGCTGTTACATTAAAATAATTTTTTAAGGGGGAAAAACTGGAAAAAATTGGTTAAAATTTGACAATCCGCATTGCATGGTAACTCAAAAACAAACAAATATATTACCATTTTATAAATTGCAAAATGAAGATAATAACTGTCTGTGGGGAATAGTCTATTCACAAGATTGAACTATGTATACCTCAAAGTTTATAGCACTTAAAGTACTGATGTTCATAAAAATCACTTAAAATTCATTGTCACTTGCAATTTATACCAATGTAAACAAAAAACTAATCAATCTGCAATCATGAGCATACTCTATTCCCTTTATAAATATATATAGATAAATTATACAAAATTTTAAGGCATTTTAAGCGTAACTTTTTATAATAGGAGGTATTGCGTTAAGAGAAACGATGAAAAAATTCATTTTGAGAAAACACTAAAAATAACTTTATAACACATTTCTTACTTTAAAAATAATTATTTTCATATTAAAATTCACCAGATTTATAAACTTCTCCCTCTTGGCTTTCTGCAACACTTATTTTTTTTTTTTTCCTAAGGGCTCTGAGAATTTTCCTGCGTCTCTTTGACGCTGGAACAGAATGACGTATGGAATCATTTTTTCTAATGTTGTCTAAATGGTTGTAGGCTTGCAATGTAAAAAATCCTGGATAACTAATATCCAACTTATTTAAAACATTCAGACAACCTTTGTATCCATCATTAAATTGCAATACTGCATCATACGCTCCAAGTTTCATTGTTTTCAGACAAACAAATACCTCTTTTGGTAATCGTTGCCATATTATGCCATTCAGGCATTCATTTACATTTTGAGTTTTACCGTGGAGACATTTACTCAAGAGTTCTCTTGAGCACAAATCTAAGTATACTGGATTTATAGCATTTAATACCTTTTTTGGTAGACCAGCATACTTTTCTTTAAAATAATTTTTTTGGGAGGAAAAACTGGAAAAAATTGGTCAAAATTTGACATTCCGCATTGCATGGTAACTCATTCCGCATTGTATGGTAACTCAAAAACAAACAAATATATTACCACTTTATAAATAACCAAATGAAGATAATAACTGTCTGTGGGGAATAGTCTACTCTCAAGATTGAACTATGTGTACCTCAAAGTTTGTAGCACTTAAAATACTGATGTTCATAAAAATCACTTAAAATTCATTGTCACTTACAATTTATACCAATGTAAACAAAAAAACTAATCAATTTGCAATTATGAGCATACACTATTCCCTTTATAAATATATATAGATAAAGTATGCAAAATTTTAAGGCATTTTATGTGTAACTTTTTATAATAGGATGTATTGCGTTAAGAGAAACGATGAAAAAATTCATTTTGAGAAAACACTAAAAATAACTTTATAACACATTTCTTACTTTAAAAATAATTATTTTCATATTAAAATCCACCAGATTTATAAACTTCTCCCTCTTGGCTTTCTGCAACACTTATTTTTTTTTTTTTCCTAAGGGCTCTGAGAATTTTCCTGCGTCTCTTTGACGCTGGAACAGAATGACGTATGGAATCATTTTTTCTAATGTTGTCTAAATGGTTGTAGGCTTGCAATGTAAAAAATCCTGGATAACTAATATCCAACTTATTTAAAACATTCAGACAACCTTTGTATCCATCATTAAATTGCAATACTGCATCATACGCTCCAAGTTTCATTGTTTTCAGACAAACAAATACCTCTTTTGGTAATCGTTGCCATATTATGCCATTCAGGCATTCATTTACATTTTGAGTTTTACCGTGGAGACATTTACTCAAGAGTTCTCTTGAGCACAAATCTAAGTATACTGGCTTTACAGCATTCAATACCTCTTTTGGTAGACCAGCATACTTATCTTTAACAGATGTTCCGCATGCCAGTGCTCGCTGAAAGAAGCACCAGCTGTCTTTGCCCAGAGGACACTGCCCATGCATATGTTTTCGTGAACTGGATGCACAGTGGAATAATGCTGCAATAACATTTTGCTGCATTGCATTTAGGTTACCAGTATTGTTACGTATAGCAATTCCATAGTAGTTCTGAAGTCTGTCTATAAATGTATCGGTCAGTTTCCCTTTTCCAGACAGACCCTTGGTTTTTGATTTTAATTTTCGCAGGCGGGACCCAACACGCTTTTGAATATGGCCTATACATTCAAATTTTGTGACACTGTTTTCACCGTATGTGTCTTTTACGCTTATGAATCCTTTGGAATCGCCATCACCATAATATTCAGTATACTGAAGCTGGCGTCTGTTTTCAGACCTTGAGAATATACGTGATGCACCAACGATTTCCATTTTTGACGCTGAGCCTTGAAAGTTACACTGGCATACATGATCAGCTTTCAATGACTTGTATTCCAGGTTTTTAGCCATCTTTTCTAGCTTTTTACATGTTGGAAAGTATGATGACATGACCTCCAGATCCAATACTTTTCCAGTGTCGATGGAAATTGCTGCAACACATCCGTTTAAAGAAGTATAGCCTCTCCGCTGCCATGTACCATCCACTGAAACTCCACATTTCACAATTTCTTTGCCAAGATTTTCCTGCTTCTTCACTATGTCAGTTGCAGCCTTTTTCATAGAGTCCTCTGCTACTTCAGAAACAACTTTCAACAGTTTTTGTTCATGAGAAGTATATGCAGTTTTGGTCAATCTAGGTAAATTCAGAGTTGCACATAATTTATAAGCAGCTGAAAATCCTTTACCTATTTGGCGCATACCATATACTAGTCTCGTATTTACTTCAGGGAAATTTACCTGTTTTTTAGAAGAGGCAAAACCCTTCTGAAACTCACACCCTTCACAACTAAAAAGAAAATGAGAACATAATCCATATCTAGTTTCTTCTTTAAAAACTAGCTTCTCAGAATAGCACATTGGGCAGCAGAGTTCGGAAAAAACACTGGAAAGAATATCTAAATCAAAAATTCTATTTCCAGACATCGCTCCATTAGTTTTATCCGAGTCTAAAACAGTATCAACTTTAGACTTTGTACAACTCGCAGTGCTTTGTACACACTCATCTACATCATCGTTTTTGACATTTTTTGTAAAACGATTTCCATAAAACTTGCGATTTCGACTTCTTCCAATACTTTTACCCATTTTTACCAGAGAAAAGTAAAAACTAAGTAGATTTAAAAACTTTAAAAAGAAAATAAAAACAACGCGGCAAATCTGCAGATATGTAAACAATCGCTTTTGAAATATAAGTTTGTTGCCAAGTTTAGGAATACAAGAGTGAAAATTATGTTGCCAGATATGTTTCCAAATATTTATAAATCCCTTGATTTTTATTTCCAAGTATTTCCTTTGACGTATAACTCAATTTCAGAGTTAAATCTAAAAAAGAACGATGTAAACAAACATTTTAGCTTACTTCCGGTTTGCAGAATGACACTTCCGGTTGTAAAATTCTGCGACATGTAATATTTAAATTGCTGTAATTCGGCTTCTAATTAAGATAGAAGCATAATTCAAACGGAATTTGAAAGATAAAAGATTGGACTTTAATGTTATTGCAAAAAACAAAAAACGATATTTTGACCGAAAATGCCGTTTTAAAGGTGTACGGGTACCTTAACAAATTAGCCTCTGAAATACAAAAATTTTAATCAAAGGATGTGTTCTGTATTCAGTGATTATAAAAAATAAAGAAAAATTACGAAGTACATAAGTAATTGTCTGAAATTTTTAAAAATATGTGTATTTTAAATGTCTATAATTTAAGAAATTTTAAGAATTTTGTCTTTTAATCCAAATTATTTTTGATATAAATATACTGAAATGAGCAATCGATAAGTTTTAAAGCTCTTATTTATATTTTTGTTTTTATTTTAAGTTTGACTGTGGAGAGGCATTAGCTTTAATGGTAGAGTTATCTGATAATGATACATTCCATGAAGCAGATATTTATTTGGACCCACCATCTAATGAAGTTACCGATGACTGGCACTATACGGGTTAATAGAACTAAAAAATGTCCACTTGGAGATGTTAAATCTGTTAAAAAGAAGAGTAGGGGAAGTTTTGATTTTCAGAACAGCAAAAATTTTAAAGTGGTTCGGTGGAATGACAATAGTGTCGTTACTTTGGCGTCTAACCATTATGTTATTGAACCTGTAGTCAAGCCAAACGCTGGTCGAATATTGATAAAAGATTTGTAGAGATTGACCAACCGTATATGGTGTCTCAATATAATAAATTTATGGGAGGCACCGATGAAATAGATCAAAATCTGGCACAATACCAGTGTTTTATACGGTCTAAAAAATGGTGATGGCCACTGTTTTTGTTTAGCTTAGAAGCATCAATCCAAAATGCGCGGCTATTGTACAGATTATGACCTTCTAATGACTGTAACAGAATGGATCTCCTCCACTTTAGAAGAGAAATATGTCAGACATATTTTTCTAAGTACAGTAAGAGACCAAATAACAGTCTGGCTGCAGGGAAACCAAAAAAACTTTCAAAAAGAGTGTCTGGTAATGTCCGGTATGACGGAAAAGATCATTTAATCGTTGTGAATCCAAAACAGATATGATGCGCCTACTGTGGCAAAAAATCCACATGAAAATGCAATAAATGTTTAATTGGATTGCATGATAAATGCTTTGAAATCTTTCGCACAAAATAGATTGTATAGAAATTGTGTAAAAAAAAATTCGAATAGCTTTTTTCATTATTTTGTATTTTAATAAGTCCTTTTTATATGTAAATTTAAATATAAAAGTGTGTAAAATTTATCATAAGACACAATTTATTAAATTTGTGCCTTTTAAGCTATTATTTTTGACATTTTCAGCTTTTTAAATTGTTTTGATTTCTTTTAAATGATTAAAATACAATTTAAAAACCTTGCGTTTATTTCATTATGAATTATTCGCAGAGTTCCATTGCTTTCATGCGATTATTTATCTAAAAACGACAGTAAAAGGAATAGTTTTAGAAAATCTAAGGGTTGAAGTGCTGGTGTTAAACCTGTACCCTCTCGTGCCTAGCGTCCTTTTTATAGGACGGCAACATTATTTTGAATAAAAATAAAAATTTTAATGCAGGAATTTTTTTATTATTTTTTCAGTTCATTTTGCACCTGTACGAACATAATTAGGTAAAGAATATTAAAGAATTCGATGTTGGGCGTTAATGGGATATATATATATATATATATATATATATCCATTACATATATGTAAATTTATTTAAATTTTACTACTTAGAAAAAGTGTCTTCGAATTAGATTACAATTTGCTCGGTATCAAAAATTAAATAACCTTTCGCAAATATGAATATCATGCAGAAAACTTTTTATTTCTTCTTATATTACCCATGCTCACTCTATCAGATTAACAGAATGCCTCTGAATCTTTTTACTTATTTTCTTTCGAGTGGTATAATATTTGGTAACAGTAGTAGGCAGGACGGCGGCTAGGAGACTTTTATCTAATCTGGGTTCTAGACGGAATGACAGGTGCATGTGGTTTTCTCGCTGACGGAACATAATTAGTAGTTTCAGCATAAGATATTCTTCCCAGAGGAAAACATAAAAACTATACATTTTTTTTTATGAAAGTTATAAGAAGTATTATTTCCTTGCTGTAAAATTGTAATGCATTCACCTTTTTAAGCAAATTTAATTCTGCCAGAGATATATATTCTCATGAAATTTACTTGTAAGATAGTTTAAAGACCTCTCTGGGTGTGTGTGGGGGTGGAGAATCGTGTAATCTTTACTTTTCATGCTTATAAAGGCTGAAAAAGCTTAATGTATTAATGCATGTCGTTGTAAAACTCATCGTTCTAGACGTTTGAGAAGTTTAAAATAATCATTCCTATATTTGATGAATCCCGAGAAAATTTGAATATTTACTATTGTGTAGAAGAAAAGAATTACAATGTATTTTCTAGTATTTTATACGTGATTTTTTTTTCAATTTTACTAGGAGAATACAGCTAAAGATATACTGATAATGCAAAGTAACATGTATGTAGCTGCATTCTCCAAGAGAATACGGTTAAAGTATATATCTGTATATACTGTAATGTAAAGTATAATACAAGAGAATTTTAAGATATTTTTCTCGGGAAAAGGGTAGTAATTTTTGTTTTCCATGTGTTAAATTATTCTGGTACTCAAATTCCTTGAGTATTCTTTGATCAGGTCCTGGTCTTTATTCTCGGTGAGAAATCATCAATTCGACACACAAAATGAAGCACATTTTAAACACAAAAAAAACAACATTTAATAATCTACGAAGTTTTAATTTCAGAATTCGTCTAAACAGACGCCATTACATTTTAAAGCAATTCCTTTTTCTAATCTATCGGGCGACGCAGCGCCCTCTATAAACAAATCTTTACATACTCCCCCCACAATGAACAACAGGTTCATTCCTAAACGAAAATACCAATTACCATTAATGAGAATAATAATGCTAAATAACATTTCTTAAGTTACTAAATAAAACATTTTGCAAACATCAAATATCAATGTAATTCAATAATTGAAAAAAAAATAATAACAATAAAAGATGTAATAACTTTATAGCTGTTAAAAGAAAAATGCAATTAGAGTTTTTAGTCAGCTATTTCTAAATTATATAAGAGTTGGATTGGACGTTTAAGTGTTCCATTAGAAGTTTTGATGTTACACGATCTTATTTTTCCGTCTCTGCCAGGAATCGTCTCTATTACACGTCCAATTTTCCAGACAGTTCTTGGAACACGCTCATCATGGATTAAAACCAAGTCGTTTTCTTTAAAGGTTGAGGTACAGCTCTTACGCTTCTCAGAATGAAGAGATCTTAAGTCCAGCATGTACTCCCTTTTCCACCTTCGCCAAAAATGATCCAGGAGTCTTTGTCGATTATAATACTTCTTATTGAGGTGCTCACTGGATGACGATTTATCTAGGATAACAGGAATATTTGGTGGTAGGGAAGTTGCACGTTCTCCAGTCAAAAAATGGGCTGGTGTTAAACATGAAGGTCCATTAGGCTTACTGTACAAGTAGCTGATGGGTCTACAGTTGATTACAGCTTCTATTTCAACTAGAATGGTTTCTAGCTCATCTGACGTCAAACATGATTTTCCGAGGACCTTTCGCAGACATGATTTGACTGTTTTCACCATTCGCTCCCAAAAGCCGCCCCACCAGGCAGCTCTTGGAACAATATATTTCCATTCTATTCTTTTAGAACTGTAGAATGTCTTTACGTCATTATGGCTAATTGTATTCCACAACAATCCAAGTTCTTTCTCAGCTCGCTTGAATGTTTGGGCATTGTCAGTGAATACTACACTACAAAGACCTCTTCTAGCGACGAATCGTCGAAAGGCTAGTAAAAATGACTCAGTACTCAGGTCTTGCACTAGTTCTAGATGCACTGCTCGAGTTACTGCACATGTGCACAGTAGAATATAACACTTTGAAGTCACTGCAGAATTTTTCACCTTAATGTAAAGGGGACCTGCGAAATCTGAACCGCTCACAGCAAAGGGTGGAGACTCAGTTACTCTGTCAGATGGTAGAGGAGCAGTAATTTGTTGACCTGCTTTAGCAGTAAATTTTCGGCATATCATACAGCGGCTTATGAAAGTTTTAACTATTTGTCTACCTCGTGGTATCCAAAAGGTCTCTCTAACTTTAGACAATGTACTTGCTACTCCTAAATGCATTACTTGATTATGTGCTGACATTACTATCAATTCGGTTAGTCTACTGTTGCTAGGGATTAACCATGGATGCCTTTCTCTGAATTCAAATTTAGAATTTTGTAGTCTCCCACCGACTACCATTATTCCTGTGTTATCTAGACACGGATTCAAATCACGAATACTGGAGTTCTTGGGAATGGGATTTCCTTCTTTCAAACATTTAAATTCCACAGGAAAACATTCCGCTTGAATATTTCTAATCCACAGTCTCTCAGCATCCAAAATTTCTTCTGCGGTTAATTCTGAAGTCATTCGCATTTCCTTATCTTTGAATTTTGAATTTTCTGTAAACCTTTTCACCCAAGCAGTTATTCGATATACCCTTTGAATAGAACTATATTTCTTCAAATCCAGGATCCTTTCTGGATTTTCTTTTCCTTCTGAAGTTATACTGTTAAAAATGGCTGATTGTTTTAATCGTTTTTCTTTTTCAACATTATCTTCACAAATAAATTTATCTCCATTGTTCGGCCACTGTTCCATTGGGAAGATTAGCCATTTTGGCCCTTTCCACCATTTTTCCCCATTCAGCAAGTCTTCCGCTAAACATCCTCTTGAGAGCATATCTGCCGGATTATCCTTTCCGCTGCAGTGTTTCCAGTTTGATGGTTCAGTCAAGCCTTGAATTTCACTAACGCGATCACATACAAAGGGTTTCCATTGCTTAGCATTTCCCTTCACCCAATGTAATGCTATTGTGGAATCAGACCACAAAGTATAATTACTTCTAATGTCAAATACTTCCTTCAGGGAATGCAACAATCTGGCTCCAATTAATGTTGCCATCAATTCAAGTCTAGGGAGGCTTAATTTCTTTACTGGAGCTACTCTAGATTTAGCAGCTACGAAAGTAACCTCAAAGCTACCTCCCTGGTTTCTAAATCGAAGGTATGAAACTGCTCCATACGCAACTTCGCTCGCGTCACAGAAGACGTGCACCTGAAATTCTGGTACATCGCCATCGTCTTCTTTGAGGAAATACCATCTTGGAACAGATAATTTTTCTAGAATGGGGATTTCTAAGCACCATTTGTTCCATTTATTTCTCAATTCTTCTTGTAATTCTTCATCCCAGTCTTGACCTCTCTCCCATATTTCTTGCAGCAAAATTTTTATACGAATAGTAAAAGCAGTTATAAACCCAATAGGATCAAACAATTTGCAAGACAATTTTAACACACTTCTCTTAGTATTTTTTGATTCTTTGAGAGCTTCTAACAATGGTGATAAATCTAATTTAAAATCATCAGTTTCAACATTCCAGATTATACCTAAAACCTTAATAGGGATCAGATGTTCCTTTTGAAGTTCTTCAAACTTAGTTTCATTCCAAATATTACAAAGCTCTTTAGAATTACTCTTCCATTTTCGAAGATTCATTTTAGCATCGCTTAAAATAAATTTAGCATCCTTCGATAAACTTAGAGCTTCATTTACAGTTCTCGAGCCACATATAAAATCATCGACATACAATGATTCATTTAATGCCTTAAAAGCCGTGGGATAAGAGAATTCATAATTTTTAAGATGATGCTTTATGGTAGCAGCCAAAAGGTAAGTTGATGATTTCACTCCAAATGTTACAGTTTTATAACGAAAACATTTTAGATCTTTGTTTTGTAAATTATCGACCCATAAGAATCTTTGACAGTCCCTGTCTTCAGCCGAAAGAGAAATTTGAAGGAAAGCCTTTTCTATGTCGGCTATTACACCGATTTTATGTTCTCTAAATTTCAAAAGAAGAATTAGTAAATTCGGATTCAAGTTTGGGCCTGCAAGCAAATTATCATTTAAAGATAAACAATTTCTATCCTTCGCGGACGCATCAAAAACAATACGAAATTTTGTGGTCTCTTTATCACGTCTAATAACAGGATGATGAGGCATGTAATATACAAGATTGGATGACTGTTCAAAGTTCTCATTTATAGGTTCGATAACATCAGAATTAATTTGATCTGCAAAAACTAATTTGTACTCTTCATATAATGATGGTTTATTGTCCAAACGAGTTAACAATTTTGATAACCTTCTTTTGAAATGCGAAAAATTGTCCGATAAGTCTATTTTGTCTTTGAATGGCAGTTTAACTTCATATTTTCCGTTTACTATGACTTTAATATTTTGCTCAAATCCCTTTAAAGTTTCAACATCAGCTGAAGTATGATTATTGTCATTACCGTTGGAATTAATACCTAACGACTCTAATTCCCAAAATCTTTTTAATTGAGTGTTTAAATCATCACCAAAAGAATCTGGATTGTTTACAACATTACTCAGTGTTTCCCCTTCTGTCAGGCATAAATTCACGAATGATCTGGTTTGTTTACCATTTTCTCGTACACCCGATATAATGAATCCTAATAACGTTTCAATGCAAAACAATCCTTTTGATATTTTCCTTATGTGTCCAGTCTGCAATTTCCAGAACACATCGGCGCCAATCAGTATTTCAACTCTCCGCCCTTTTGCTTGTTTAAACTGTTGGAGAGGAATTTTGAACTCTTTTAGCAAATGTTCAACCGCACTGGCTGACGTCACCATAGACACATGAGAAATTGTGTCCGTTACATACACTTCAAGTTTTATTTTTCTTTCAGGATTATTCAAGTGATTCAACTCAATTTCTGTTACGTGGTATGTCTTGTTTATGGGTTCACGAGAACCGAAAGTGTAAACTAATAAATGCTCTACTCTTAAAATAGGGAGCTTTAATTCTCGCGCACATGTCTTCGTTATAAATGATTTTGAAGAAGCGCTGTCAAATAACACTGCGGTTATCTTTGATTTTGATGGGCCTTGAACTTCAACAGCACATGTAGGCAAAATTATGGAATCACTACATTTTCCCTCAGAATTCGCGATACTAGATATTACTGTTTGACATTCCGGCGCTGAATTAGGTATTTCATCATATGGTTTTTGAGTTTTAAAACAAATGATTTCGTGATGATTTTTACCTTTGCAAATCGAGCAATCTTTAATTCTACTTCTACAATGAATACTCAAATGTGAACGTTTAAAACATTTGAAGCATCGTCCTTCTTTTCTTAATTTGTTTCGTTTCTCTTCTGAAGGGACAGTGTTGCAATTGAATGATTCATGATTTTGGTAACAAAATACACAATTTTGTTTCACATTAGAGGCAAACGCAACAGTTGGATTATTTTTAGGATTGAAGTATTTATAATTAGGACCCTTGTCAAATTTACTCGAAATTACTTGTTTTGGTTGTCTTTCGGTTTGGGTTAATAAGATAGACGACTCTCTACACTCAATTTCTCGTTTTAAAAATTGCATTAATTCAAGAACATCAAATTCTGTATTAGATTTCCTTTGTCTGTTGTATTCTAAACTTATATCATCTGGAATCAGTTTAAGCAAAATTGGACATAATAACTGGCCATATGTTCCTGCGGCTACGTTTAAACTTTCAAGTGATCTCACATTTATTTCTAAATCATCAAATAGCCGTCTGAATGCTTTAATATTGGTCGAGCTTTTTACAGGATGTAAATTTAACAAGTTTGTCATGTGACTATTTATAACGATAAAATCGCGACCAAATCGGTCAGTTAGTAAATTGATGCTCTTAATGTAATTTTCTTCTGTAAGCGAAAAACCTTTTATAGCGTTTAACGCAACTCCTTCTAATAACATTTTTAAATATGAGAATTTCTCTGTCTTACTTAAGTTATCATTTTCATGAATCGCATTTTTAAATTGCTGCCAAAATTCAATCCAAGAACTTGGATCTCCATTAAATTTTGGAATTGTAAGTTTAGGTAAACTTATAACTTTTCTTTTTAACTCATTATTATGTGATAATTCTTGGCGAGAACTTGGCGATAAATCGACTGAAACATCTGATACACTTTTTACGTGCTCTTTTATTAGCCTAGTTATTTTACCTTTCCATTTAATTATTTTCTCCGAATATTCTTCAATACCAATTATTTCATTTTCGATTTCATTAGAACCAATTAAATTCTCTATCTGAGCATCTAGAGCTTTTAACTGATCACACTTTTCTAACAATTGCTCATTTAAATCCTTCAATTCTTCTAGTTTAATATTAGTTTCAATTTTTTCATCATAGAAAACAAGTTCAATTTTTGAAATCAACTTCGTAGTTAAAGCTCTAACTGTGCTTCTTTTCTTGCGGATTTTATCTAACTCAGCCATAGTAATGCATGCAGATTAATAATTTCTCACTCACCTTATTTAAATCTTAACTTTCGAATTTACCCGATCGTGGCCCCACGTTGTTGCGCCATGTTAAATTATTCTGGTACTCAAATTCCTTGAGTATTCTTTGATCAGGTCCTGGTCTTTATTCTCGGTGAGAAATCATCAATTCGACACACAAAATGAAGCACATTTTAAACACAAAAAAAACAACATTTAATAATCTACGAAGTTTTAATTTCAGAATTCGTCTAAACAGACGCCATTACATTTTAAAGCAATTCCTTTTTCTAATCTATCGGGCGACGCAGCGCCCTCTATAAACAAATCTTTACACCATGCTTGTAAAGACTGTAAAATATTATATTGTTTAAATTATATATATATTATAGCCGTTGTCTCTGTATAACACTTCCGGGCTGTAGTCATCTTTCAATTGAATCCCTCAGTAAACAAACAGCAGGTTAGGCCTAATTTCGATTTCAGATGTGGATGAGAATTTTGTCTTACCTAAAAACTAATATCTTCTCCATCAAATCACGTTTGTTCAGCCTATTTTTCTATAAAACATTCAGAACTAAAAAAAATTGGATGTTTTTAGCTGTATATTTAACAGTTTTTAAAAATCCGTTTACTTTTGCGATGAATTCTGAAAGTAAACAAATTTGAATATGTGAATGAATCAAGTAGATCAAGTATTCATATCGCGTAGTGAGCTGTAAAAAACTGGATGGCAGTCTACTTCTCCAATCGCATGAAAAACCAAATAAATAAAAAATATTGAAAGGGTTTGCTTTTACAAGGCGTGGATTAAATGCAATATTGTTAGATAATTCGGGATATTTTTTTACTTTTATATACTTTTTCCATTATGATGTCATTATTAGTATTATGACGTCAAAATGACGGGTTGGATGACAGTCTACTACTCCAATCGCATGAAAAACTAAATTAAAAAACAATAATGAAAGGGTTTACTTTTACAAGGTGTGCATTAAATGCAATATTGTTAGATAATTCGGGATATTTTTTTACTTTTATATACTTTTTTCCATTATGATGTCATTATAAGTATTATGACGTCAAAATGACGGGTTACCTTCTAGTATTATAATACCTGTTGTTGTAAAGCTGATAGTTCTCAATGTAATAGCTTAGATTTATCTATTCCAGGAGGAAAGAGTTCAGATATATATTTCCCGTGAGTCTTTTAGAAATAATACCACTTTCTAAGTATTATATATATATATATATATAGTCTTTCTTTTACACGGAGGATGCGTTCCAGAATAGTGTCGTGTTAAATATTGTAAATGATTGACATGTTCAACTACTTGCTTTTGTTTAAAAAATAAATACAAAATTAAAAAAATATCAATAAATAATTGAAAAATTAAAAGAAATATTTATTTATATTGAAATTCGTGCAAATTGTATGCTTCAGACATGAAAAAATATTTAATTATTTATCTATTACAAATGTCCGGAAGAACGACTATGACGCCAATTGTTCTTAGTAAAGGGCGAGACTGCTAGCCATTCATTTAAGGGGGCACCCTATAGGTTGAAATCGATTATGTTATATCGATCTATGTTGAAAATCGATTTGTTGAATGATGTATGATTGTTAAAAAAAATCACATTCTTAACAATATTAAAAATAAAAAATTGCAGTATCTTTAAATTCAAATTAATCAAAGCTTATTTCAAATTTAGGAACGATCTAAAAGATATATATATATATATATATATATATATATATATATATATATATATATATATATATATATATATATATATATATCTGTGTGTGTGTCTGCGTGTGAATGTGTAAATTCACATTACATAACGCAATTTTTTTTCTCTCAGCCGTCAAGCGTAATTGTATACATGGAGAACTGGACAATTGTTCGAAAAAAAACCTGGAACTCAATTAGGGAGCAGTGGATCTATTTAAAGTATAAAGTTATATAGAATTATTAAGTTGATTTTTTGAGCGATCATTTAAAGCATTAAATTAAATACTTTTGTAGGGTCCTTCTAAATAAGAGATTTACGAAGAAAATAAAGCTACTTGTGTAATCTTGAGTAATTAAGGATGTAAAATGAAAGAAAATGGAAATTTATTTCGCATTTATATATATATATATATATATACACGATTAGACACTTTACTATTCGGATTCACTTTCTAGAGCAATGAAATTATTTTGTGTCGCGAATCGCTTTCGACCGATGAAAGTTGTGCAGCAGCTTTATGAGTTTTCGCATTTCAATGCGAAACTTCTGATGACTGACATTATATACTTTCAGTCATTAATTGTACAATATATCGTTGTGAACCTGCCTTGGAAAGCTCGTTGTAAATTTCCTTGTAGCTTGCCATGCTCGATTTCAGGTCTGCTTGAAATTTTTTTAAGTTAAGTATATAGAGTTTCTATGCTCACTTCTTCCCAGACTTGGGTGTATATAATTTGAAGTGCCACTCTATTTGAATTTGAAACAAACACAGTTTATACATGAAACAATGTTTATTGAATTCGTTGCACATATAATTGGCTTTTACAGCAATAAGCATAGGTACTACTTGTACGGGATATATATATATATATTATCATTCAATAGAAATACACATTTTGAATACTCACAAAAAGTAAGTCAAACCAGCAGTACTGCCACGTAAACTTTGGGCCCCCTAAGCACTAGTTCAGGATAGTACTGGAGCTGCATACCTCGTAGCTCCCTATCGCTTATCTATCAACTTTGACAACCTTCTTCAACTCTAACCACCTTTTGAACCTTAACAACCTTTTTTTTAAATTAATGACGCTGCATGGTATTTATCCTAAGCGCGTATGCCGAAATTAGCATATCTAAAGCAGCTTCTTTAATTCATTCACTCAAAAGTTCGATTCTTGTGAATCGAAACTTGTGTATACCTTACACTGGCCTCCCTCGAAAAAAAAAATTAGTTAACTGAGGTCTGAACGGCTTCAGTTAACTAACTGAAAACGCGTGCTGGTCTGACTTTTTACATAATGGGTGGCAAAACTAAAAAAAAACCTTCCACACGTTGTGTGGGGGAAAAACGCCACTACCATTTTACAAAACTAACCCTGAAGGGTCCAGGTGACACCAACACACAGTGGATTTGCAGAGTTGCGGATACTGGGCTGCCAACTGCGCCCTAAAAAAACTATTTTAGTTAAAAGTGACAACACAATTGCACAGCATGACATTTCTTGACAGTTTGTATCTGCTCTTCCACAATCATAATGCACATGTGTTATGATTTGTGAAGTTAGTATGTTAGTTAGTATCTGTAGTTAGTATGTATTTTTTTTCACTACATGTCCCCTTAAAAAATTTATAAAACAACAGTATGCCGTTTTTTTTTTCAGTGGCTCACCCCTTCCCCTCAAAATGTTTACACAGTATATATAATGGGGAATTTTAAACCAATTTGGTTCGGTTTTATTAAAGGATGGGAGTTAGAATAAGAAAGTTGATACAAGACTTGTTCCTCATGAATGCAGCAACTTCCTTGCACCAGTCCGTCCATTCCCTGGAACCTCTCTTGATGGTTGCAGTCCTAGTAAAGGGATTCGTTGACCATGTGGTCATCCTTCGTGCAGTAGGGCGTTGGTCCTGAGGCGCTGGTCCGGCTTGACGATGGACAGGAGGTCTCTTGGGAGGAGGCCAACCTTGCTGGGCGACTGATATCTTGCGTTTCCTGTACTTATGCAAAGGAGTTTTAGAATTGTCATCTATCCTTTTCATAACCTTCTGTACCTTATGTGTACCACGTTCATCCTTTGATAGAGTATAGGCATTAGATTTTAATGCAGATTCTATTTTTTCAAATTTATACGCCGCACCAACGTGTTTAGTTACTGGCTTTATCTCGATGCTTGTGTCATGTTTTTCAACAACCTGGCTCTGTTTTTGGTATTTGTGCTTATACGACTTCTTTTTTACCGCCTTAATTACTTCAGTATTAGTAGTTTTAATGCTGGAACCTGAAGGCGCTTTTTCACGTTTTTTATCCCCCTTAACTTTAGTTTTATCCTCTTTTGACGAAAAAGTCTCTTTAAAACGTCCTTCTTCAGAATCGCTATCATTTAAACTCTTTAACACTGCTTCAGTTTTAGGAAGATTAAGCTTTTCGTACTGGTGCGTTTTAACGCAAACTACGTCTATAACTTCCGAAGCATCAGCTAAACTACTTACAGTATAACTCTGTGTCAACTTTTCATCCTGACTCTCAGTATGGTTTTCATGTACTTTATTTAAAACCATATTATCAACCTGGCCTACACAATCCTCATTCGGCTGGGAACTTGAAATAATATCATCATTACCTAGCGAGTTCCTAATATCGTTTAAAGAATTTTTATTATCGTCAACTAATAAGTATTCACTAACTTTCGTAACACATACTTCGTCATCTACTAAATTTCCTTCATTAACAGATGTGTGAATATCATCTAAAATATCAGGTATAACATTAATAGAAGTATCAGATGATTTATTTTCTAAAGCACTAGCATTAGTATCAGCACTATTTTCAGGAATTTGCACTGGAATTACCGCATTATTCCAGCTGGACTCACTTTTATTACAAGCCACAAAAATACCCCGACTTTCACTATTCTCAAAATAATGATTACTGCTTGGACAAAATAATACATTTGACCACACAGTTTCAACAGGTTGAATCATATCATGTGAATCAACTTGCCAGTGCACGTAAGGTGCTTGCATATTATTTACTTTAAGTGCACTAATTTCATTATAATGCCGTGAGCTTCTATTATTTCGCCCACGATACTGCTTACGCTGCTGGTTTGAAACTCGCGAAAAATTTTGGCGCGGTTGTATAAAACTTCTTGTACCTGAATGAGGGTACGGGGTAGCGAAGAAATGCCTATTGTCATGTTTAGCTAAAGCTTGAAGGAGGGTAACCTTGCTTGTAATTGTTTGATTATCTAAAAAATCTTGAACACTTGGCTTCAAACGTTGGATAACTATTTTTAAGATTACCGCTTCTGTTACCCCTTCTAAATATTCCTCACACTTGGAAATCTTTTCCGTAGCAAAATCTAACGCAGACTGACCTTCACGTTGCCTTAGCGAATAAATTTCCGCTTCAATTTCACTTTGATTAAAGGTCTTTGGAAAAACGCTAAGAAACTGTTGCTTGAATGACAAATAGTCAAAAATCAGATTACTGCTTTGAATACACGTGTACCACTGATATGCACTACCTCTTAAAGCGGCTAGAGCAATTTTAAGTTTATCCCCCTCTGGGGTGCATTGTTGCTGAAAGTAATGCTCAATTTTCTTTAGGAATTGGCTTGAGGGGCCGCCATTGAATGTAGCTTCGAATGGCGCAAAATGCTGAACCATAATTACCCGAGGAAAATTTCCAGCAGGGTTTTGTTCTACAACACTCATTTTTAAATAGTATACATGTACTTGCAACAATTTTATCAATATAAGTACACAGTACACAGTTTTTAATTTCAAATATGTTGTTCGTTATAAATGTAACGAGAACAACCAGGGTAAATATAAACTTTCGGGCGCCAGTATAGAGAATTTACTAAGGGGCACTCTATTTGAATTTGAAACAAACACAGTTTATACATGAAACAACGTTTATTGAATTCGTTGCACATATAATTATCTTTTACAGCAATAAGCATACGTACTACTTGTACGGGATATATATATTATCATTGAATAGAAATACACATTTCGAATACTCACAAACAGTAAGTCAAACCAGCAGTACTGCCACGTAAACTTCGGGCCCCCTAAGCACTAGTTCAGAATAGTACTGGAGCTGCATACCTCGTAGCTCCCTATCGCTTATCTATCAACTTTAACAACCTTCTTCAACTCTAACCACCTTTTGAACCTTAACAACCTTTTTTTTTAATTAATGACGCTGCATGGTATTTATACTAAGCGCGTATGCCGAAATTAGCATATCTAAAGCAGCTTCTTTAATTCATTCACTCAAAAGTTCGATTCTTGTGAATCGAAACTTGTGTATACCTTACAAGTATAGAGATCATTTATCAAGAAATATGTTTAGAAATGGTAGGAAATTTCAATGCCTTCAAGAATTCCTTTAGATGTTAAGGCCGGTGAATCTTCCTCATTGGTTCTAACTTTTGAATTATTTCGTTCCAGCGTGGTCTCTAGAAGCTCAGCTTGTTAAAGGGTCTAACTTCAATTAATTCCTTTCTATTGTCAACAGCTTAATTTTAGAAACACTCTGCTAATCGATTGAGCATGCGCTATTATTTCTGAATTTATATCCCAAAAAAAATATTCACAGATAAAATTAAGGAAAAATATTGATATAAAATACCGATACTGTTATATATATATAGGAATGAGGCAGACCGTACCAGAAGATTGCGGAATAGCTACGTTGTGCAGAATGGCTACTAGATGTCGCTGAGGTTTGCGCGGCAAGGTAAAACGTGCGTGAAGAGAAAAACGAGAGAGCGATCGTAGGGAGTGACGCGTTAGGTCATCTCCGAGAGACTTCCCACGCATCGAATTGATTTGTGTTAAATGGTGAAGAGAGCGGTTATTTTATTTCTTAATGTCCCTATAACTGTGTTGTAAATGTCCCGTGTAATTGTCACGTCCCAAGAATAATAAATACTTGTTTGTGCAAAAATTTGCATTATCATTCCCCTAGACATCTTGCCATCCTATATATATATATATATATATATATATATATATATATATATATATATATATATAAGTAAATAACTGTAAGAATAAAATTAAAATATTATAAGTGATTAATTCTAGTAAATTTACATTTTTTTTAAATTTTTCATCAGTAAATTTTCAAGAAATTCACTTTCTTTAAAATCACTTATTAAAAGGATCACTATATATATATACATACATAAGAGTAAAAATACAATTAAAATTTTTATAAGTGATTAATTCGAGTAAATTTAAATTTTTTCATTTTTCATCAATAAATGTTTAAGAAATTCCATTTCTTGTAAAATCACTTATTAAA
The DNA here is from genome assembly GCA_907164885.2 of Dolomedes plantarius. Lineage (NCBI taxonomy): Eukaryota > Metazoa > Arthropoda > Arachnida > Araneae > Dolomedidae > Dolomedes > Dolomedes plantarius. The sequence continues at coordinate 77,264,552 of OU015493.1, read as the reverse complement.
AGGAACAATGTTAAAATGTTTTATTTAATGATTTAATGCTGCTATAAATAACGTAATGACTGTCTAGACGCTAAATAAATAACAAAAACTCATTAATTGGAATTGAGAAAAACCATAAATTTTATTTAATAATGTTTTCTGTGATATTAATTAAAATTGTAAAAACAATAACTACTACAGTTTCCAAAATAATAGGCATGGGTGGAGTTGTATGAGGCACAAGATATTTTGATTTTAAACTGGATGCAAAAGGAGGAACTTGAAGAAATTTTAATCATCAAATTTTCTTTGAATTCCAAATAAAAGGGCATATAACTACATAATATTACAAACAATAGAGAGAAAAAATAATGAAAGGAAATTTTAATGACTTAAATTTTAATTAAATATTAATTAATGTTTCGCCTCCCTAAGATATACACTATGTTAAGATATAAAATGATGGCTTCCATTTTTTGTGCTTTCCAGATACATAATTACAAAAAAAGGAAAAATATGGCTAATATAAAAACAAATATTTTTTTTAAATGGAATAAAATATACCTTTTTTTGTCTCTAAGAAACATGAATGTTTTATCCAAATATATTTATATACACACACACACACACACACACACACACACACACACACACATATATATATATATATATATATATATATATATATATATATATATATATACCGACAAACCCGTTTACAGTGGTGTCGGGCATATTCGACCTGGATTGTGACCGACTGGAGTACAATTGTCTTCAGGTGATGAGTCCCGCTTCGAATTGAGCCCCGATGGCCAGCGAATACGTGTCTGGGAAAGCCCCGGAAAGCGGTGGGATACCAACTTGACTGTCCCCCGCCATATATATGCGTGCCATCCAGGAGTGATGGTCTGGGGTGCCATTTCATTTCATGGCAGAACCCCTTTTGTTCGGCACCCTTACAGCACAGCGGTAAGTCGACGATATTCTACGCCCCATTGTATTTCCATTTTTATCATGCCATCCTGGGCTTACTTTTCAGCAAGAAAATGCCCGCCCGCACACGGCGCGAGTTTCTGCTGCTTGTCTTCAAGCTTGCCCAACGCACCCTTGGCCAGCAAGTTCACCGGATCTCTCCCCCATTGAGCACTTTTTGAGCATCATGGGCAGGGCCCTCCAACTACCTAGGGGTTTTGATGATCTAACACGCCAATTGGACAGAATTTTGCACTACATCCCGCAGGCGGACATACGTCACCTATATCAATCAATACCAAGCCGAGTAACTGTTTTACATAAGGACCAGAGGCGGACGAACACTTTATTGAATTTTTCACCTTGTGAAGCTCTTGAATAAAACATCCAATTTTTCTCAAATTGCAATCATTTGTTTTTCTGTACATCACATCTACGGATTTTTGCCCCATTCGGATAAATCCTTCTTGGTGCGTCGTTTTTTTGTCTAAGAGTATGTATTATATCATGCAAATTATCTTCTACAGATATATCTGTGTAATGTTGTACACAAAATTACCCAAATTCTTAGATACCAAAGAAAAAAAGCCCACCAGACTAAGAAAATCGACAAAACGTATTTTGAGATTTGAAAACACTTATAATTGAGCATATAATACCCACAGTGAAGATAAATTCTCATAATTCTCATTAAGGAACACATGCATTAAGGGATAATGAGAAATATTCCTTAAATTGTTTATTTTCATAGCATTCTTTCTTCTAAACAGTGTTAGTAAAGAGGAAGCTTTAAAATATTCCCTAACTTCCCAAGAATGATAGGAAAAAGTATATTTAATGAAGAATAAGTATTGAACATCAAATTTGCCACTATTTGTCAATTCCATGAATAAAACAGAAATTGGAAGAGAAAAGTTCAAATGCATAAAATGTAACAATCAAAATCTTCTAGTTTAACGTCAAGTTGATAGCTGTTTGCTTCATTGTTTAAAATCTTGATGATTGTATGTATTTTAATACTGAAATTCATTAATTGAAAGTTACAAAAGTTATCTGTCTATATATAGCAAATTAAGTTTTCTCTTTTCCCCATTTTACAATTAATCTTTCTAAATATATGCTCAATTAATCAGAATAAAGTTGAGATGTAAGGATACAAATGAAGCTTATGTCAAAATTTCATAATTAATTACTGTATAATAATGTTTTATTCTTCCACAGATTCCATATTTAAGCTTTCGTTACAATTGAAAGATTATGGCTGATTATAAAAACATAAAAGTTTAGTGAGCATTCGGGATAAAAAAAGATTTACTGTGCGAAACAAATTAAAGTAAAAGGAGTTATAAATGTAATCTGAAAATTGAAATTGAGAATTATCGTATTCGCGTTCTGTATTTAATAGATTCATTAGAGGAATGTATATATATATATATATATATATATATATATATATATATATATATATATATATATATAAACATATCCACCATGAAGAAATCTAGCTACTATCACGAAACATGTGGAACATACACTTGGCAAGAATGTAGTATCGTAAAAGATAAGAAAATTATTTAATTTTCGACTCCGATGAGACAAGGGTAAGCGCGCTATGCGCATATGAGATGCGCAGTTAGGAGAGTTTAAAAGAATGATTGCTCGTGCCATAGGGTTATTCAAACAAATCTGTTGACTGGGATGGACGGTATTGTGACTAGAAATGCTTCTGAGGCATAACGAGTGACAACACGAACAATTATCGGACTTTGAGACTGGGCGTATAGTAGGCCTCAGAGAAGCAGGTTGGTCGTACAGGCGTATCTGCCGCCACCTCGGTCGGAGCGATATGGTAGTTGCTCGGTGTTGGCAACAATGGATCACGGAAGGGATATTCTACCATCGCAGAGGGTCAGGGCATCCGGGGAACACAAATGCGTGCGAGGCAGCCATAAGAGCGGCCACGTCCGCAACAACAACGTCGATAGAATCGGTTCGACGCCATTTACCACCTTCCAGACATCCGGTGGTATCAAGGAAAACCATTCGAAGACGACTGGCTGACGCAGGTATAAGGAGCCGACGTCCATTAAGACGCCTACCACTGACCCCACATCATAGGCAGTGTCGATTGGATTTTGACGTCCTTGGGCAAGCTGGAGTGTGACAGACTGGAGCCGTGAGATCTACAACGATGAATCCCGATATAGTTTCAATTCTGATGTCTAGCGCATACGCGTGTGAAGGCAGCCAGGCCACCGTTCCGTTCCGGCATTTGTTGTCGGGAGGCATACGGCGATTACGCAAGGTGTGACAGTGTGGGGAGCGATTTCTTGGGACGCACGATCACCTCCAGTCGTCCTTCAACGCACTTTGACGGTACGCAGTTACGTGGACGAGATTTTAATGCCAGTTGTACTGCCTATGATATAAAGTCGCCCAGGTGTCATTTATCATCAAGACAACGCTCATCCACATACTGTGCGACTCTCCCACCAATGTCTTCAAGGGTATGACGTACTCCCATGGCTTGCCAGGCCACCAGACTTCTCGCGAATAGAGCACATCTGGTACGTGCTTGGAAGGCAACTGCAGCCGCCCCGGAATACTGGTGAATTAACTGCCCAGTTGCAAAGATTATGGCATGATCTTCCGTAGGAGGTCATAGGTGACCTCACTGATTCGGTGCCAAGCCGTGTTTCGGCTTGTATAGCTGATAGAGGTGGATTTACTACTTACTAATTTGTAACCTTTTTAATGCCATATCTTCTTAATAAAACGGTCTATTCTTCGGAATTTGTAATCATTTGCTTAGCTCCTCATACACTTTATACATGTTAAGTTTCGTGATAGTAGCTCGTTTCCTTCTGGGTGTATATATTTTTTTCTGACAGTGTATATATATATATATATATCTTGAATTATACCATGAAGTGGATTAATGAATAAAACTTCAGTTTAGTACTTTGAATTTTTTATTAGCGTAAAAGATTATATCAAACTCCTGAAAAGACCTGCATTGAAAAATTGTGTCCTAACATCCAGATTGATATTCGCTTATCTAACTATTCTTCGGTAAATTCAAATTTTCTTATTTAAGCATTTTCGAGTGATTGAGATTTGCTGATCTAAAGCTAGGATTATATTTTGTGGTGTGCAACATTAAATATTCAGAGCATTCATATAAATTTTTAAGATAATAGTTTTTACTTTGCATTACACTGAAGTAGATTGGTCAATAAACTCTCTGATTAGTATTTTGAACTTTTTGTTTGCTCTAAAGACTATATGAACATTCTGCAAAGACCGGTGTTCTAACATTATACGCCGAGTTTGGCTTCAAAACTCCATGGGGACGGAAGATCTTTCAATTTTCTTTTATTTCATTATTTAGAAACGATAAATAGTTCTTGTTTTGCTTGCTAATGTGGGCACATGTCATTGAAAACATTCACGCATAATCCGCTAGTACCACGACAATTTTGACCGACCACCTCCAGGCACGACATCTTGGGCGATCGTAACTTCTCCAACCCTCTGTGACTCATTGAAGGATTTCGAACCGAGCACCTCAAGTTCCGACACAGACGCGTTACCACTAAGCTACCTCGGGTCCACAAACTATAAATATTATGTGTTTATATTACTCATGCTCCACTTATATATAAATTACTAGCATTATTGCCCGGCGTTGCCCTGGTAGATATATAGATATAAAATATTTCATGCATTCCATCAACTGGGCTGCACCCCCGCTCTTCATGTTCATTTGGACAGACATAATGCGCTTAGCGCGTTTCTACTGAAATGATATGCAAACAATAAGAAAGAAAGAAAATTTGAGCCTGCGGACCTTCGTCTGATTTTATTGAGAATTAATAACACCGTGTTGCGTGATTCGCACGTTTGGATTGAATAAGTTTACTGTTTAATTATATTTGTTAGATACTGCTTAATTAGATTTAATTAGATTTGTTTGATCCACTGTTTAATTAGAAATAAGTTTTATAATTTACATTTGCTTTTATTATTTATTTTTCCCTTAAAAACGCACTTTTTTCCACATCACCCAAGAGGTAAAGTGCAAGATGCGTTATCCCCTTTACTTAATCAAAGTAAGGCGGGATTCCACATGAGGTCTATTTTCCTTAATCTTGTATGTTTTGTAAGAAATGTTTTGAATCAGATATGTTACCTGTGAGTAATGTTCTCAAAGGCTCGGGTGGTTCTGGAATTGCAGGAAATTGTACTTTCCCATTACTGCAACACATTCCTGATGACTCTCCAGACCACTTTTTAGCACCACAGCTGTCACATATGTTCGACATTGATCCAATACTTACTTCGTTAGCAGATGCATAATTACATTCTGGATTATCACAAAGATTATCTGGATTTCACAAAGCAGATCCGGGAAAGTTGTGTTTATCTGGGGAGCTAGGGCCAAAGGTCATTCCCAACCCTCTTCCTCCCGCGCATTGGAATTTGACCCCCTCCCCTGTCACCCCCAAACGCATCCCCTCATAACCCGTTACCGCCCAGTGATCTATTTATAGATCACCTTCTTTTCAGAACGCTCAATAAAAAATATATCTTTTAACCACTTCTTATTGTCATTGGTTGATTTCTTTACACTTGTGGCCATACCCCCAAACGAGTTTTAAAACATTTTTTCCCAGATCAGTCCAACAGAGAACGTCTGAAGTTAGCCATTTTGAAGCTCCTTAGTGAAGCTTTCGATTTTGTATCCAACGAAAAAAATTAAAAGGAAGTTTTACTTTTCTTATGTGTTATACATTTTCAATACCTCTTTAATTGTTCTGCGTTATTTAGATTAGATAAATAACTGTTTTTATCATTAAAATTCAAGTTTAAACATGCTGATCTATAAATAGATCGCTGGGCGTTAGTGGTAACTAATATCGTTTTTTCCCCTTTTCATTTCTTCCAGGATGTCTCCGTGTAAAGTTTTTCACTCCGCCGAAGAAGCGTTAGAATATATGTTTTCTAATGAAATTGAGTCATATATAATTGTTTTATCGACTGAAGTAGATAAATTAACTGATGAAGAGTGTTGATCAGATATTACGGGTATCATTTTTTTCAAGCAATTTCTTAAGGGTAAACCCATACGATTTGTCTATAAATTTTGGGACATGTGGGGAGTGAAGGGCTACTGTTATAACTTTTACTTATATTGTGGTAATGAGAGTTTGACAAGACTCCTGAAATTTCAAAATAATCACTTGGAACACCAGTGGTGAAAAAAATGCTACAGCCAGTAACTGATCCTAATAACCACATCATATTTTTTGGCAATTTTTTTAAAAATTCTTATGATCTGCTGGTCGAATTAAAAACACAAGGATTCAGAGCCACGGTAACAATTAGAAACAACAAAACTGCTTTTTGCCATTTAATTTCAGATAAGATAGGAGTATTAGAAAAGAAAAATCGTGGTTCTTATGACTACTGTTTCGACGAAAAGAATCAAATAACTATAGTTAAATGGATGGATAACAAGTGTGTAACAGCAGCAACAAACTTTGATTATATAGAGGCTCTAACCCAAGTTTCAAGGCATCAAAAAGTTTTGAAAGAAAAATCCCAAATTTTGCAACATCGTAGTGTAGCTCAGTATAACAAAAATATGGGTGGTGTTGACCAGCATGACTGACTCTTAGAAAAACAATCCATTCAAATCCGTGGAAAAAATGATACTGGCCATCTTTACAAGTGTTATTGACATGGCTGTCGTAAAGACGTATATTCTGTTTAATTTAATAAATTGCGAAAAGAAAAGTATAAAAGACATCCGAAGATATATGGCCGTCGCGTACCTCAAACGAGGAATAAATTTTAGGAAAAGCTTTGAAAGGCCTGTGATGATGCCATCGAGACCAAAAGTGATAGACTCTGGTTTTGTCTTTTACCTATAACATGGTCTTTGCTATGTAAACGCACAAAGAAGATTTCAATTTTGAAAATGTAAAGGAAGACCTACTACGTTTTGTACAAAGTGCAATGTAACGTTTTGTGTGAAATGTTTTCCGTTATATCACACTTAACTATTGCAAATTTGCTCTATAAAAATGTAACTAAGTAAATTTAGATTTGTAAAATAACATATTTCTTTTAAATCTCTTGTTGTTTTTAATTTTGCGAAAATTTAATTTTTTTATAACAAAAATTCGTAATTTTCTAAATATAAGATCAGAGGAAAGTTACTTGCTCCTTTACTACCACAAGCGCCCAGCGATCTATTTATATAGATCACCTGTTATCTCAACTGCTAATTACGATAAATGAATAATACTTCATAATTACTCTATCTATGATAGATGAAATGTAATTTAAAAATATTTTTCAAAAATTCTCATTTTAAAATAATTTGGTCGTTAGCGTGTTAACGCAGCTGGGCTGGTGAAGGGTCTGTATCCACAGGGGGTATGTTCACCTCTTAGGGGCACAAAAAATAATCATAAACAAATTAATTTTAAAAAAACTATTTGAGCCCCAAATTTCGTTTTTGCTGCTTTAAGTTTCTAAGGTCCTAAACATTAACAGTGCCGAATTTGGTCCCGGCGGGTGAAACAGTCTATGATTCTATAGCGGACAAACAAACAGACGAGCTCTTTTATATATATAGATAAAACATTTATTATAAAAAGAATGATTCTAATTTCCTATTTAAGTTACTTAAATATATAATTAATTAATTATATAAATAAATTATTCAGAAACCATTCAATGTATGCCTGCTAAATTATCGACTTAAAATTAAATCTTTACCTTTAAGTTTCTACCAGTAATTAGAATTTCGAATCTTCAACATTTGATTTTCGGTAACCCCTCTTACGGTTAGGGAACGTAATTTTATTCGCTTACCGTTAAGTTTTCAACATCTTGGAGTAAAACTTGGGCCGTTATTAATTCGCTGACGCAATTCTGTTATTAAGGAAAACTTTTAACTAAACCGAAACTACTGACTTCAAATGAACTGTTAAAGACATCTTTTGCGTATCGAAAAATAATGAACTCGGGATAGATCCGCTAATGGAAATGAAGCGGAGGGAGTATAAAAGAGCGTGTTCCAACGATTGCGAAATTATTTTTAGCGTTTCCGTGCGGGTCATTATTGGAATATATTTCTATAATTTTAAATTATGGGTGAGGTTAAAAAAATGATATCGAGTATATGTTTTTCATTAAATCTGGATTTTTAAATGCTCTGGATTTTTCGGTTAAATATGTGTTTGATAATAATTACAAGATAAAAAGGACTTTTTATATACTACCACGTTTTTACATTCTCTGTTGAATCATATAAAACTTGACAATTCTATGTATTAATAAATACTTTTTAAAAATTTTTTTGATGAATTATTCCATCAGCTTGAAAGAAAATGATCGGCCTGCACTGTGCACAAAATGCAAGGATGTACCGTGAACCACGTAGTTCTGTACCTAGGGAAAACACTCTTCGCCAAGGGACAGGGTTACGTCGCATTAAGCCGAGTTAGAACCTTGGAAGGACTGCGCATCGAAGAGTTTGACTACTCCAAACTTATTGGAAAGACCTCTTATTTCGCCAAATCACCATTTTAATATTTTCCTATTTAATTATTTTCACTTGTATTTATTTTTATTTTTCTCTCCTTTTCTCTCTTAATTGTACAAAGCTTCACTTAATTATTCTTTTTTACTTTCTTTTATTTAATTTTAATCACTTTTTTAGTCATTTCCGCAATCCACAGACTTTATAAACTGCCAACTTTTATAATTTTTTTAAAAATTTTTCGCACAATATTTTTGTAAACAAACTAAATTCACATGTATTCTGTTTTCAAAATCGTCAAACGCCGTTACGCAAAAGTGCAAGCATTGTAATTCGATCGAAGCGCCACCTTGAGAATTTTTTCGGCTATAAGTATTAAAAGAATGCATTGTCATCTTGTTCTGAGCTATTCTAAAAGTTTCAAATGTCTAGCTGGTCGGAAAGTTAGTTAAAAATCGATTGCAAGACTTGTACTGGACAAACAAGAAATCGAGTTCACAGACTTTATAAACTGTTAACTTTTATAATTTTTTTAAAATTTTTCGCACAATATTTTTGTAAACAAACTAAATTCACATGTATTCTGTTTTCAAAATCGCCATCACGCAAAAGCGCAAGCATTGAATTCGATCGAAGCGCCACCTTGCGAATTTTTTAGGCTATAAGTATTAAAGGAATGCATTGTCATCGTGTTCTGAGCGATTCTAAAAGTTTCATATGTCTAGCTAGTCGGAAAGTTGGTTAAATATCGATTGCAATATTTGTACTGAACAAACAAGAAAGCGAGTTAAAAAAACGTGGTAAAAAGGAATGAACAAATTACAAATGAGATTTTGTAACTTAAGAAAAAGGGTAAATTTAGGTGGAATTATTTTCTATATTCTGTATTTACTGAAAGGGAATCTTAATATACCCAACACACACACACACACACACACACTGGTTAAAATGCAGGATGGTCCAAAATTACCGAGCCTATTTCATGTTTGAAAAAAAAGGAACAAAATGAGATACGTACATGCTTATTGTTTTCTTGGAAAGACAATTTAAAGCAGTTTAACGCAACAAGCATTTAATAACTTCCACATAAGCCGGTAGATGGCGCGCTAACATTTCGCAAGAAAAATTTACTAATTACGTCAGTCTGCAAATAGCTACCGTACAGGAAAAATCAATGTGCGTTTTGTAGTTCCATGAAAGCAAATCTGTTGTAACTGTTCAGAGACGTTTTCGTTTGGAATACTCAAATCTTCGTCTTCCAAGTAAGGACTCTATTAAACGGTGGTACCACCAATTTAAGGTCAAGAGAAATGTGGAACTTAGGAAAGGCGCTTGTAGGTCGTAAACAGAACATACTTCCCATGTCCTTCCAGTTCCATATTTCCCATACCCTAAAATTGTTGGTATCAACATTTAATAGATTCCTTACTTGGAGGACGATGATTTGAGTATTCTAAACAAAAACGTCTCTGAACAGTTACAACGGATTTGATTTCATGGAACCACAAAACGCACATTGCTCTTTCCTGCAATTGTAAATTTTTCTTTCGAATTGTCGCGCCATCTACCGGCTTATGTGGAAGTAATTTAATGTTTAAAATTTCTGTTGTGTAAAACTGTTTTAAATTGTCTTTCCAAGAAAACAATAAACATGTATGTACGTCATTTTGTTGTTCTTTTTTTTTAAACATGGAATGCGCTCAATAATTTTGGACCACCCTGTATTACAACTAAAACCAGATATATTAAGTAATTCTGGAATGAGACAAGTTCTTGTCTGGCAAAGGGAGAGTAAATGTAAAACGCAATTATACCTCACTTAATGATCCAGATTCCCAAAGTGGACCCTTTCTGTGGTCAGAATTGTCATTAGATAATTAAATTTCGAAGTTTCGCATTGTTGTCTAAATCTGCAAGGTTTCTATTTTCTAGAGGGTCATTTTTAGCTCAGCTCTCGCCTGAAAGTAAATATAAAAATTGCGAAAAGTATAAAAGGGGTTAGTAAAATTGGTATTTTCTCGGATAAATTAAATTTGGGAACGAGTAATACTTTTTGGCATAACACGCACACACACACAAACACACACATATTTTAACATTAATTTCGTTGCATTTGTCGAGAGACATTTTCACAATATACCACAGAAATTGTTAATGTTTGTGGTGGTTAATAAGTTACCTGAACAACTGTTACGTTTATATATTTTAAAATTAAAAAATATGCAAAATGCAAAGATAAAAGGTGTCTTACGTGCCCTATGGCGAACAGTAGTCAAGTGGGGATTGGTTCAAGCAATAGTAATTTATTTTGTAAGTGTAAGGGATTAATTTACATTATAGAATGTCAAGAATGTAATTTATGATATAAAAAATTAAGCTGTTAATTTTTAGGGAATACAACTCAAATAATACCTATCAAAAAATTAACCTTACCAAAAAAGAAATAGATAATAGGATTTTAGCTTTTAGCAAAAAATTTAAGTTTAAGATTAATAGCTTAAAATACCCTTACCTGTTTCCTACCAGAAAATTCCATAAAGTACCTACTAAATTTAGGTTTGTTACATGTAGTACATATTGTTATAACATTTTGTTCAGTAAAAAGTTCTTTAGCTATTTAAAAATTATTCTAATTAAAATTAAGGTTACCGAAAATAGCTTTATTATAAATAATATCCAGGACGTTCTGCATTTTTTAAAAAAGTAAGAATATAGATAGCATATACACGTTTGATTTTGAATACCTGTTTACCAGTATTCCGCATGATAATTTAATGTTTATCTGTTCAGAAATCTATGATGCTTATTTAGATAGTACTTTAATCTTAAAATGTGACTGGATTGATTTATGTAAATTTAATATCTTTGAAAACTATCTCTTTAATGGCTTATGTTTCTTTAAACATATAAAGGGTATACCTATGGGAAATAGCTATTCTAGTGCATTTGCAGACCTATTCTTACATTTTTACGAAACTAAATTTCTTAACTCAAATAATGTTACCGGATTTAGATATATTGATGACCTCATAATTTTTAACTGCAACGATTTCGAGTTTCTTAATCAAGTCTACCCAAAGAAACTAACTTTAAACTGGACTAACGATAATAATCTTTGTGCGACTTATCTGGATTTAAAAATTAAAATTCAAAATAGGGAAATAAAAATAGGGATTTATGATAAAAGGTTAGATTTTAACTTCGAGGTTATTACGTTTACCAATTTCCATAGCAACTTAAACTATAAAATTTATGTAACAACGCTGGGGATTTTTTGGAGGCATGTAGCATTTTCGAGGAAAACTTAAGAAAAAACGATTTCCCTAAGAATTTCGGCAATTTAAAAGTTTTAAAAAAATGGCATTTAGACTCAGGAATTTTTAAAGATGTTTAGAATAGTATTTGTGTTTTCATTTGGTTAAGCTGTAATGGGGGGAGAGTTATAGTAATGTTACAATGACTTTTAGGATAGAATTGGCTGCTGTTTCGCCATAACCGTCACTTACGGAATAGGGGTGTGTACGCATTTTTTACTTTGCATTAGGATTTTTGTGTGCTTGCATGTAACGTGCGTTGAGCCCATACTGTAAGTTGTGTTTGTCTTTTCATTTTCTTCTTGACTTATTGCTTCTTTGGGGAACTAGGGGCCTTGGGATGTCTTTTGGGCTTACCTGCATCCTATTCAGAAAGTTCCCCTTGAGGTAACTGACATGGTTAGGCTCCCTGATGACGAGACCTGTCGGTTACCTCTGTTGTTTTATGGTTCAGTTCCGGCACTTATACAGAATCTTGCCGTTGGTGCGTGGACGCCCAGAGTGCTTGATTTCTGTTTGTTTTTTGTCTATTTTCGTATTATTTTTATCTATCTCTGTTGGAATATTTACAGAAATTGCTAACTATTTCTTATCTTTGAGCACCATAACGTCAACTTCATATATCCTGGTGCCACCGCAATTTTGCAATATCTAGAGAGCTCTACTTTCCCCCATCTCTCTGAAGACAGGGAAGGACTTTCCAGTGCACAAATTCAACGTTCCCTTATGTACCTAATATATATTGATGAAAAAAGGTTATGAAAGTTTCACAAAATAATAGAAGTTTGTAACTTTTTTTTAGTAAAATGAGTCAAGTCAATCAATCTCAAGTCAAACCTGGAGCAATGCAAAGTTCGAAATCGATTGTTATCGTCGATACATGTACCACCTCAGGTGTTCTGGAACGTCAGGTATTTTATTTTTCGAAAGTAAGATACTTTCGTTTTCTTATCGCCAAGAAATAACATGCTTTTTCCTGTTATTATGATGCTTGAGTTGTGTCACTTTTTCTTAAATTATCTTCTCTGTTTCCATTTTCAGTACCCACTTTGGTGGGTGTTGAATCTTCAAAATGGAATTTTCAGAAGAATGTCTGTTGGGTAGAATTTAGCTAAATTAAGAAGTACGGATTGAAAGTAAAAGTAATAATGAAATACTTTAATATCTATAGAAATAAGGGTCTCAAAAATTTTTTTTGGCTGCTTTATAATAAAATGCATTCATTTTATGTTATTCAGCGGTTCTCTCAAAATAGGTGTCTAAGTAATTAAAAAAAAACTCATATAACTTATATATAAAGGAAGTATTTATTTACTGTAAGACTAATCACAGAACTCCATGATCCCTTTACACTGAAATGAAGGCCTTCTATAGATAAGGGCAATGACAATTAAAAATGTATTATAAATAAAGAGTTTTTAAACTTTAAACGTTCAGTGTGTGAGTAATAAAAGTAAATGTAAACAAAGAAGAGCGCAAGCTTTTCTCTTAGACTTTACATGCTAAATTCCCTGATCTACCACTCCCGAACCCTTGCGTCAATCGCCTTTTCCTCTTCGATTGACGCATCTACACGGTACGAAATTTATTCTGATACCCCAATCATATTTGTCCGTTCTGTCGTTCTCTCAAAATAACTATCCGTGTTAAAAAAACAAACTTATAGGAATAATATATAGATTATCCTTCAATTATGAGACAATTTAGAAGTTTTCCCTTGATAGCTTGGTAAAATTTTGTCATATGCAATTAAATTGTGTACGTGGAACGGAATAAATAAAATTAAACTCTAAAAAGGCATACCAAAGAAAAATATCACTCATAAAATGTTCTTCAGAGGGAAAGAAAATATATTTTATTCCAAACAAATTGTTTATCGATGCAAAAATAATAATGTACACTTCCGCGAATATTACCAGTAAAGAAACTTATTACGTAATTCACATAATGATAATAAAATCAGACGATTTTAAAATTTAATTAACGTCGGGAAAAAAAGCGAGCGCACGCCATCTAGCGGAAGAAAAAATTTTCATAATGTTTATAAAATTATTTTTATATAAACAATACCATATGTAATTCTAAATTAACAATTCGTCAGAAGCGGTGATTTTAATGTTTAAAATTGTACCTCATTTAATGATTTTGGTTAAATATGAAGAGAGAAAAAGGGATCTTAAGAAAAAAATCACCGTCTAGAAATAATATATATATAAATTAAATTCAAAACTACTGTTTGATAAATTAAAATTTTAAAAAGAAATTTGAGAATTTCACTTCAGTAAAATTACATGATTTAAATTTTTAAGTGCTTATGCTGTAGGGATTTTGCTTTTTCCATAAAGATTTATTTTATCTATTAGTGTAAATGTTTGAAATAAATTCTTGCTCTTAAGTATTTGCTTTAATGTCAAGTATAATTGAGAAACGTAGTAAAGTGGTATACTTTTTTTTCATGAGAGTATTGACCTTTAAATACTAATTTATTTTGACATATAAATATTTTTCTCGGCTTAGTATTAAATTATATCAGCGAAATATAAGGCTGTTTTGCAACCTATTGTATTCGCTTTCCTGAATATTAACACATAGAGAAAATTTGTCTACTATATACAACTACATAAATGCTGATAATCAAATAAAAATGTTTTTTTTTTCAGTTAGCCTGAACTTTTTTGCACCTTTCAAGAGGATTCATTTTATGAATTTGATCCATCAAATGAATTTATGAGCGTTTGAAACACTCTAATACCAGATTTTTTCCCTGAATAATTTTAATTTAAAAATATTATTTGCATTTTTTTTAAATGAAAAATACCCCAAGATATAAAATATCTTTCTCGATTACGGAGTAAATTTTTTTTTTAATTTTAAATCCAAGTCGGAAGTCCTTGGACAAATTTTCTCCTTTCATTAACGTTGAGATGAACGAATCCAATATAATTGAAACAAATAGGATGACCAGACTCCAAAAAAACACAGCCATCATTGATACTGGCTGATATTTATACATTACCCTATGGTCCATTAAACGGACGCCTCATACTCGGTGGTTCAGGACAAAGAGAATACTGAAAACTGCTAGAAAATTACATAAGACAAAGCAATGTTGAATATACATCAAAACATCGACGACTAACGCCCTCTACAAGTGAAAAACACAGCTTATTTCCTTCACAAGAGTTAGTACACATTATTTAGCATTACTAAATAGCTGTACACATTATTAGTACAGTTATTTTGTATTTCAGCAGCCTTAAGTAGAAAATTTAAAAATTATATTGAAGTGCAAAAGAAAAAGAAATATTTTTTTACTTTCTGTTGGCGAACACTCGTAGCTTTGCATACTAGGGGTGAGAATAATTATGGATAAAAATGCAGCAGTTTCCTTCCCACCTTGCTAATCAGAAATGATAGGGAACTGCGAGAAAGTGAACTGCTATCATCTGGGAGAAATAATGCATTGAAGTTCGCAGAGAGTTCAGGAACGGGTGAACAACGTGCAACAAATCTAACTAGATAATGTCACCCAGATGATGGATCGCCTGTCAGTTTAGTTACTATATTTGACGAGGGCATTGGCTGGAAAAGGTCGCTTTTGCAGATTTACTCAGGTGGAGAATCCATTAAGAGAATTTGTTTATCAAAAATCCTTCAAACTACAGTTAGAGATACCTATATATTCACTGCAAATGGTCGTGTGTATTTGATTCAGATAGAGGTAGGCAGTAAAGCTTTTTTAAATGTCTTATAATCATTTATGAGAAGTAATAGTTCAGCAGAAAGTTATATTTTTTAAAATGTCAGAGTAGCATTCAACACACAGTCCTATTTGACATCTGAGCCCAAGAACCGTGGTGTACTTTGTAATGCATATTACGATAATTTAAAGCTGAGACTATTGCCCAAGACGCCTAAAATGGTGGATTCCATATATGCCAAGGACATTTGAAAGAGAAAATATGAAAACTGTCAAATTTAGACCAGTTTAAATGTCCACTCAGTTAGTAAGATTCGAAACATCCTTTTACTTCATAATTGAACTCCTCAATCGAAATAAGATCAGAATTTCACGAGAAAAATAAAAAAAATATTTTTTTCTATAAAATCCCTTTAATAGAAAAAACATGCTTTTTATATAAAAGTGCTGTGCATGTTACTGACATTTATCTTTGGTATAATATTAGTGGCTGTACTTAAATTATAGCATATTTTTCTTATCATTTTATCTGAATTATATTTTATTTATAAAAATTAAACAATGTTGCAAATGAAATCTGGAAGTTTTTATGTGCTCTTTCGAGACCTCAAAATAATGCATACTGCGTCTCAGAGTTATATACATTACTTGGTCAGGAGAAATAGATGCCTACAGAAATATTAATTAGAGATCATTGCCTCGAGTGCCAACAAATCAAAACTGAAAGCAGATGGGGATAGAAATCAGCAAGTATCAATTTTGAATAAGAATTTGTGATTTCAGATTACAAGCAAATAAGGGGAGATGCAGAATTAGAAAAAAAGTAAAGCTATATTAACCAAAAGAAATAAAATCTGGAAATTTTTATGCTCTCACTCGAGGCCTCAAAATGCATACTGCGTCTCAGAGTTATATAAATTTCTTCAGCATGAAAATATATGCCTAAAGAAACATCAATTAGAGAACATTGTCTCGAGTGGCAAGAAATCAAAATTCACAGCTGATGGGGCTAGAAATTAGGAAGTATCCATGTTGAATCAAAATTTGTGATTTCAGATTACAAACATATATGGGGAGATGCAGGATTTGAAAAAAAGAAAGGTATATTAACCAAAAGAAATAAAATCTGGAAATGTTGATGTTCTCTTTCGAGGCCTCAAAATTTATACTGTGTCTCAGAGTTGTATGAATTAATTGGTCAGGAGAAATAAATGCCTACAAACACATTAATTAGAGATCATTGTCTCGAGTGGCAAGAAATCGAACTTGAAAGCTGACTGGGCTAGAAATCATTAAGCATCAATTTTAAATCAAAATTTGGGATTTCAAATTACAAACATATAAGGGGAGATGCAGGATTAGAAAAAAGGAAAGATATATTAACCAAAAGAAATAAAATCTGGAATAAATTTTCGAAATTTTTATGTTCTTTTTCAAGGCCTGAAAATGTATACTTCGTCTCAGAGTTATATACATTAATTGGTCTGGAGAAATAGATGCCTATAGAAATATTAATTAGAATTCATTCTCTCGAGTGGCAAGAAACCAAATTTAAAACTAATGGGGCAAGAAATCAGAAAATATCAATTTTGAATCAGAATTTGTGATTTTAGATTGGAGTCATAAAACGGGAGATACATGATTAGAAAAAGGAAAAATTATTAACCAAAAGAAATAAAATATGGAATAAAATCTGGAAATTTTTATATTCCATTTCAAGACCTCAAAATGCATACTGCGTCTCAGAGTTATATACATTAATTGGTGAGGAGAAATAGGTGGCTACAGAAGCATTAATTAGGGATCATTGTGCCGAGTGGTAAGAAATCAAAATTGAAACCCGATGACACTAGAAAGCAGCAAGTATCAATTTTAAATCAGAATTTGTGATTGCAGATTAGAAACATATAAGGGGAGATGCATGATTAGAAAAAGAAAAGATATATTAACGAAAGGAAATAAAATCTGGGAATTTGTATCTTATTTTTCAAGGCCTCAAAATGCATACTGCGTCTCAGAGTAATATGTTATATTACTTGTTCTGGAGAAATAGATGCCTACAGAAACATTAATTAGATATCATTGGAAATGTTGATGTTCTCTTTTGAAGCCTCAAAATGTATACAGAGTTTCAGAGTTATATACATTAACTGGTCAGGACAAATAGATGCTTACAGAAACATTAATTAGAGATCATTGTCTCGAGTTGCAAGAAATCAAAATTGAAAGCTGACGGGGCTAGGAATCAGCAGTGATCAATTTAAAATCATAATTTTGATTTTAGTTTAGAAACATATAAGGGTGATGCATGATTAGAAAAAAGAAATGTATATTATCCAAAAGAAATAACATCTGGAATAAAATCTGGAAATTTTTATGTTCTCTTTAAAGGCCTCAGAATGCATGCTGCTTCTCAGAGTTATATGCATGAATTGGTCAGGAGAAATAGATGCCTACGGAAATATTAATTAGAAGGTATTCTCTCGAGCGGCAAGAAATCAAAATTAAAAGCTGGTGGGGCTAGGAATCAGCAAGTATCAATTTTAAATCAGAATTTGTGATTTCAAATTAGAAACGTGAAAGGGGAGATGCATGATTAGAAAAATCGAAGATATATTAACCAAAGGACCAATAATTTATATATAATTGGGATTAAAGCATCTGAAATAGAGCTGAATTTTTTTATTTAACTTTAACACTAGACGCGCCAAACTTTCTCCCTACCTAGAAGCGCCAATGGAAGTCAAATTGACTGCTCAATGAATTTAATGCATATTTTAAATTGCAAATGTGTTATACAACTTTAAAATGCTTTTCATTATTTTTAATTATATCTTTTAAGAACTTCATTAATAAACAACGGTTTATTTAAAAAAATAAAGTTTATATAAATTTTCACTTACCTTTAATAAAACGCAAATTATTTCTTTTCACAATTTTTACACATCAAAACTTTTTCAACGCTGGAATTGCATTTTCCACATACATAATATGGACATTTTTTACACACATCAATTGTTTTATTGTTGTTATAATGTCCAATCTGGCATTGACATCTTTTCTTTGAGAGCCTAGTGCAAGTTTTGGAAATTTCCGGCAGCAATCTTGAGCTTGTTTTCTTCAAATGAAGCTGTCTCCTCCACTAATTGAGATAAGAAGCTATGCCTTGAAATATTTTTACCTATTAATTCTCTACAAATAACATAGTCATTTTATCCTGCTAAATCCAGCACATTATGAAAAACATGCACTGGCCATCTACATGAAGCAGCCCGTACGGATTATCTACGCGTCATCTGGTAAACGATATCAACTCCACATTTGGTTTTGTTGTAGAACTCTGCTGTCTCTCAAAGTTTCTTCTTATTATGTGATTCGACATTTACATTTGGATGGAAGGTACTTAGTAGCAAGACATTTTTATTCTTTTTACCTTGATAAACCCTCATTGTAGTTACTCTTCTTTAGTATAACAGTTTCATACAGCTGGGTTTTTTATTTCTTTACTTCATGCGGAAATTCATTTCGATGACTTCTTACTGTGCCCACAAACCATTTCTACCTGTATTCAGATAAGGGCTTATAAGACACATTTCTAGATTTTCAGGAAGGCTTTCACCTTCAGCTTCATCTCTTGATTTATCTTGTCCAAGATATGGAAAAGCATTGCACATAAACTTCGAGTTTACATTATATTTGCATCCAAAATTTTTAACCAATTTTTTCGGGTTTATTCGGCATATACTGTATAAATTTACACCTGGCTTTGGAAGGAAATAACTGTTCATCCACAACAAGATTTTCTCCTGGCTTATATGAACTAGCACAGTTCTCTATAAATTTATTCCAAACGTCAGAACACAGCTCAAACTTATCAATTTCTAAACGCCGAGTCCTAGTTGACTTCAAATCAAACCTTAGGTTTTCCATTATATCTCGAAAACGATTTCGAGACATTGTTTCTCGAAAAAAAGGAGGACCCCATGTATTATTCCATACCAGAGAGTTGCTCATCCATGCTTACTTCAGAATCACTAGAATTACATTTTGCTTCAAAGTTTTGTGGAGGCTCGTTATCCATATCATCATGAATACTATGTTCTTCAACATCAGATTCATTTTCAGATAAATCCTGTAAAAGTTGTACAATTTCCTCTGGACTAAGATAACGCGAACTTCGAGTAGCCATTATAGTGCGATTGAAAGATTAAAATGCCACAAAAAGATAAGCTGACTCAACTACTGCTAACTATTAACTGCTACATTTCTCTAAAAAGGGGTAAGCGGTAGAGAGGGGGGAAAGGGGGGATGAATTTCTTGTTGTAAATAATCAGTGTATGAAATTTATGTGTATGGGAAATATTTTGCCAATAAAAGTTGTTTTCCTCCAGAGAAAACAAGATGAATCTATCCAATTTTACTAGCAGTCAATTTGACTGCTCTTGACGCTTCTCGGTATAACTACAAATTAATTTGTTAATTTTAATTTCATTCGATTATTATTTGATACCAATAATTTTGTGAGGTTTTTTAGGAAAATTAAAAAAAATGTGAGTTTCTAAGATAGCGAGTTTTATTAGGAAGCCAATCTCAA
The DNA here is from genome assembly GCA_907164885.2 of Dolomedes plantarius. Classification (NCBI taxonomy): domain Eukaryota; kingdom Metazoa; phylum Arthropoda; class Arachnida; order Araneae; family Dolomedidae; genus Dolomedes; species Dolomedes plantarius. Next base: position 77,244,438 of record OU015493.1, on the reverse strand, counting down.
AAACGAAAACAGTCAAAATGACTGCTCTGGAGCTTCTAGTGTTAATACTTTGTCACGAGAAAAAGTTATATTTATATATGTCTAAATGTATAAATATAAAAAAACGGCAATATAAACATTCTAAAATCAATTAACTAATTCTTTCCTTCAAAATGGTACATTAACATATATCTTACGCCTATTAACACCCTGCAGTCTTGAAACTGCTTATAATTTATTTCGTCCCCGGTGAAAATTTAAGGGAAATTGTCTGATAATTCTCACTTTAACATTAAAAACGACAATATGTCAAGATTAAATATGAGTTCCAATTTCAACGTCGTCTTTATCAATAAAGCCTTCTCCCCGCGGAATGGTTAAGTTTATGAAGAATAAACAGTGAAAATGAAAGTGATAAGAATAAATGCGTAAATGAGATTAAAATAAGGAAAATACAAAAACATGAAAATTTGGTAACTATTATCTTTCATGGCAGAGTTTTATATTTAAAAACACTATCTGTCAAGAGTTACTATTAGTCTCACTTTAAATAGCTTACATTATTAGAATGTAACGTATGTTTTAACGTATTAAATAACTGATATAAAACTTTTTAAGGAGAAAAGCAGCTTCTGTATCTTTAAAGTGTTTCGTTTATACATTTTTTTACTCTCTCTGCCTTCTCGATGGATATCGTTCTTATGATAATATCTTTCTGTTAATACAAATTTCTCCCTTTTGTCAAAAAAGTTGTTAATGCTGGAAACAAATGCGAGATTACGATGTTGCTATAAAATAAAGTTCTCTGAGCTTTTTTTATCGTGGAACCCTTAGAGCATTTTTCAAAGTTCACGGAACCCTCTAGATTTTTTAACAATAGACACTTTCCTCCCGTAAATTTTGTGTGATATTGAATGAAACAAATGTTGTTTCAAAACTTAGACGTTGTTGAATTAAACAAAAAAATCATTAAATTATTCTTCATAAAAAAATAACATTGATTATGAAAATAAAAACTTTAAACAAAATTATAAAGCTAAAGTACTTTGGTCATCAGACTATCTCGCGGAACCCCTAAACTTTTTGGCGGAACCCCAGGGTTTCATGGAACACACTATGGGAAACTCTGCTATACAACAACCTTTTTCCAGGTTGACTATTACCTTCATTTTGAATGATTCCCCCGTATTGGCAAACGGTGCTATAATTAATATACTAAAGTCCCATAAATTATAGCACAATATAGATTAGTATAGTAGAGAATTTTTATTAGTCTATTCAAGACTAAAGTGGTATCTATATTTTCTTAGTTTTAGGTCGCGTATTCAAAAATTTCCCGAAATAAATATAGCTAATTAAGTCTTTACAAACCTTTATTCTACTCCTATTTATCTTTCGAAAATTTCTAAGAAGTAATTGTTACTTGCAAAACTATTTCATTAAATTATACATTATAAAAGTATGGCCTTTTAACTAAGTTGGTAAATTCAGTTTTTCATAAGTTAACCATTATTTATATAAAATTAGATAAAAGTCGCTTCGGAAGTTCCTGAACTTTGCAGCTTGTTAAAATATGAAAAATGGATCGCAAGTTTAAACTATGAAAATCAGCACTAATGCACCAAAGGTTTAAAAGCACCAAAATCATCATTAATAGCGAGTATAAGGATCTGGCTTCTAATTTTCCTACGGAAGGAAATTCTTTATGCCACTTCAGCAGTTCTGCGAAACCCTGTAGCTGGAAGACTTATTTGGCCAGCTCATCGTGTTTCCTTGCTTCCCGCTTTAGTGTTTTGTTTTAAAGCAATAATTGTAAAACTCAAAACTATAATTACAGTATTTACATAACTAATAAAATTCACATTTTATACCAACGGTAGGCAAATGCGGATCTTCGTTGAGTCAAGTGTGGCTCCCATTAAAATTTTAATATTATTTTTTCCCCTCAACCGTTTGTAGTGCGTGTCTGCGCAAACCATATTAGCCAGTCCGCATGTTGAAGAGGGTTGTAGACGTAGTTGGAATTCAGTGCTCTTGCATATAGCACGTAGGTACTACACGCTAGCGCTACTTCATACTTCGGACAATCAGTGCAACTCCGACCTGCTCAGAATTTTCGACTTTGTGGGTGTATGCCAGTTTTCCTATTTAAATAAAGAAAATCATTGTTTCATCATGCTTTTTATATTATTTACTTGTATAATTTTTCCGAGTCGTTGATTAATTATTCTGCTTCATTTTCAAATTTTGGAATAACATTTATTTAACTTTTTTAATAACAAGACTATGCAAAATATTAGAAAACGAAAGTGCGAAGACGAAAATAGAAGCCTTCAAGAATAATGGGCTGAAATTATGGTTTAATTGATAATAATAGAAAGTCGTTGTGTCTGATTTGTAATATTACAATTGAAGGCCATATTTGAATAGTGGCCCAACTTCATTCTTGTTCATTTTGAGATATAGAGCCTTAAAGTCTAACGAGTGCTGATGTATAACTGCTGAAGTCTGATTTGTAATGCCTTCTGTTGGCAGCAGAAATAAGATGGAGGTGTACCCGTTTAAAAATAAGATAGAAATGACTTGTATGAACATGAAACTGAGGCTAACTCCACGTTTTTAAAAAGTGGAGCTGGACCACTATTCAAATAAGACCTTCAATTAAAAACTACAAAGTAAGCAATTTACGTCGACTATACGAAACAAATCCTTCCCACTTTTCAACTGAATATCCACTCAATTCAAATTTACGAGCCGAGAAACTTAAATCCCTCCAATCTGGTCTTTTTAAACCATAAGGACTCTTAACTTCATTCAGTCACGAAAATGACACAATACACGAAGCTAGTTTTTTGTTAGCTTAGTATATTGCTCGCTCCAAACGTCCTTATGGAGAAAGATAATTCATTGAAATAAATTGGAAAAAGTGGTTAAAATTTTGGATCCAAGTAATACAAAACTGCATAAATTGATCGCACAGGTTCCCATATCACGCCGGACAACTGAGCGATGCATTGGTGCAGTTAGTAAAAATGTTACAAATAATTTGGTATGTGATTTGTAAAATCTTACAACAATTAGTTTAGCTCTCTACGAGTCTACAGACATCCAGGATGTTTCAAAATTGGCCATTTTTGGCCGAAACATCTTTCACAGTTCACTAATCTACATTTTACAGAATTTCTGCGGACAGCTTTAACTAATTTTAAGCCAACTTTTTTAACTTTGTCCAAAGATTGTCGTTAGACGTAATTATACTTTCTATTAATAAATATATTTTTATTATATTTGATTTTTTTATAATTGATTTTTGTTATATTTGATTTTTATTATATAGGGTGCGGCATTAAGAACGTTATGATTTGGAACGTCAATAACAAAAATACAAAGCAAGATAGAGAAAGAAATCTTTTATACCTAAGAAAAAAAAGTATTTATTTATTTATTATTAATTATTATTTTATTATTATTATTATTATTTTATTTATTTATTTATTTATACCCTCGGAACGTGCTTTCTGCCGCACCCTGTATTACTAAAACTTTGAAATAACTATTTTCTTTTTCATAATTATATTTTTTATATGTGTTTTTATATGTGATTTGTGAAAATATGAAATTACATTAAATAAAAAATTTTGATTTTGTGCATGTACATGTGGCTCTTTATAAAATATAAAAAACCGGATTGCGGCAGTCTTTGAACTTATATGGGCCCACCGCAGTTCTAGACTCTAGACAAGTTACTTCATTCCATTTATTTGAATGGACTTGAAATGTCCTGTGGAACCTAAAGTGTTGCTAAGTCACTGACAGCTAGACGGTTTACTCCCGAGGTTCAAAATACAGCATAATATCCCCCTTTTTACCGTAGAAGTGCAAATTTTTATAGTCTAAATAGGGGGAGTTGCTACATAAAACACCCGTAGCGACATTTCACTGTCTATTTGGGAAAGAATTTGAGGAAAGGCAATCACACAAGAGCGTAAAAAATGTAAAACCTCACCGAGCAAGCTTTTTATTTTCAGTATCAAGAATCGAGAGAGAATAATCACGTACCCGAGTCTTGCTTTCTCAAATCAAGATCATGTTTTATTTCCATTTACATTGCAAGTAGAATCCTATGTGTCATGAGTTGAACTGAAAATTAATATTAAACACATTATCAGTTAATATTACATTTACCAGTTAATACACATTTATCAGTTAGTGCACATTATCAGTTAATATTAAAATTAATATTAACTTAACAATAGTGTTTGAACGGTGACTTATAAAGAGTGATAGCGGATTTCTGAAAATTTATATTGCACACATTATCAGGTAATATTACATTTACCAGTTAATACACATTTATCAGTTAGTACACATTATCAGTGAATATTAAAATTAATATTAACTTAATAATAGTGTTTGGACGGTGATTTATAAGGAGTGATAGCGGATTTCAGAAAATTAATATTGCACACATTATCAGTTAATATTACATTTACCAATTAATCCACATTTATCAGTTAGTACACATTATCAGTTAATATTGAAATTATTATTAACTTAACAATAGTGTTTGAATGGTTACTTATAAGGAGCGATAGCGGATTTCTGAAAATTAATATTGCACACATTGTCAGTTAATATTACATTTACCAGTTAATACACATCTATCAGTTAGAACACATTGTCAGTTTATATTAAAATTAAAATTAACTTCACAATAGTGTTTCAACGGTGACTCATAAGAAGTGATAGTGGATTTCTGAAAAATAATATTACACACATTATCAGGTAATATTACATTTACCAGTTAATACACATTTATCAGTTAGTACACATTATCAGTAAATAATAAAATTAATATTAACTTAACAATAGTGTTTGAACGGTTATTAATAAGAAATGATAGCGGATTTTTGTAAACCCGTCAAAGTTCATAGATCGAAACGTTTTTCTTCATGGAAATAAACTAAATATTTTGTCTCGAAAATGCTGTGTCATTATATACACTAGTTTGTATCCGTGAAAACATGACGGGTGGATAGTAAATAATTGTACTAAAACACACATTATACTCAACACGGGGCCCCGGGTTGCCCAATTTAGTCTGCAGATCTGTACTGTACGTCCGGTACCCAGGCCTATACTATTCATATACCGAGCAGGGGAAATAAACCCTTGGCTGAGTTTGCAGGTATTGCTACGCAGCGCTGGTCTTAAGTTTGACACTTGTCATATGGACTAACCGTCCCGGTCGACGTAATATTTCGAGATCATACTGAACACATTATTGCAAATGTTTAAAGTCATTATATTAAGAATAGAGAAATACACTTTTAAAAATTACTATTGAACCCAATAAAAAGAAACATGGATACTCAACAGCTCGAAATAAACAATTTCAATCAGGTTTAATTCTGTATCTCAGAAACATAATTAAAAAGAAAAATGGCAGCGAGAGCTCTTAAGAGATTCCTCGGAATAAACAAATTAACGTGTTTATGCTGCCTCGTATGCTTAGTAAGTATGCAAGGCCAGATTAAAACATGTCACTGAGCATGCGCAGAAAGCAATTTTCAATTGTAAATTATCACTAATTAATAGAAATTGTGGTTGCAAAATCCAAATTTGACACATGCTATATAGATTAAAATATTTCGTTTTAGACCAAAATGAGGTAAATTATCGATGCTGTAGTTTTTTCTCTCGGACTGCCCAAAGTATCGACTTAGAAACTTAAACATATAGATGATTTCTTATGTACTTAATATTACAAATTTATGGGTATGCTTTGAGGTTTCAATTATTTTAAATGCAAAAAATATAGTCTCAGTAGTTCGGAAGACATTTGAAAAAATTCCAAGTATAGAAATTTAACTCAAAGAGAAGGTAGTCTTCTTTGTTTGTGTTGCGGATTCGGCTATCATTGTATAAAATTGTGAACCTATGCAGGTTTTCCAACAAAAGCCATCACTATTTCGCTACCTAAACAGTTTTAGAAGGTACTGAATATCACAAAATTATATATATTATTAATAAAAGTGTTGTAAGAAACATCTCAAATAAGTACAGCAAATCAATCCAAACTGGAAATATTTTTATTTCTTTTTAGCTGATTAAAACTTAATCTAAAATTTCCTTTATTTCAGTCTTTTCTCTTCAATTAATAGCTTCTGAAATTTCTCATTTGTAGGTCAGCGAACACTTATACTACATGTCTGATGAAGAGAAATGGAAATGAGAGTATTAAAAAAAATAATCAGGAAAAGAAGGAAATGAAGAATTAAAGCAAAAAGTTTGATATTTTTAGTCTCAGTGCATTTATTCATGTTTCCTTATATAAGTGTTATTCTCTTTTTGGAAGCTATTTTAAGATTTCTCAGGTTTGGTTAGGTTTTGATAATTAAAACGGAAGAAGGTACTTGTTAATAATTTTCTACTGATAAAGGGTATATATTTAGGAGAATACATTAATTAGAATGTTCAGCTTGGACGTCATAAATTAAATATAACAGAGGTATAGAATAGAGACAAAAGTATATTAAAAAAGTACAGGTAAAAAAATTCTTGCATATAAATAAATTCAAAGGTAAAAATAAAATTATTGCTAAGTCTATAATGCCCATAGCAAAATTACGATATTACTTTGAATCGGATGAGTAATTATACAAAATGAAAAAAAATACTATACAAAGGAGTCAAAAAATGTGATAACGATGACACCCTTTAAAAATTTACTCAAGATTTCTCCTAAAGACATGCCTGGCAAAACCTGCCCTTTTAAGAATTTTTCTTTAATATAAATATGGATTCTAGATTCACAGCTCAGTGAGATAAAGACGGTATTTTCATATTGATTTCCGAAGATTATTTTGATTCCGCCATCAGACAGATCTCTTCTCATAGATGACTTACAATATATTTCTTAGGTGACGTATTTCAAAGCATTTTATCGTAATTAATCTAGAGACTCAGTTTTAGTGGTATGGTTCCACGTGTCAAGATTGGACAGTTTTGGATACATTATGTAATATACGATAAAATTTAGTTATAGTTAGATTTAATATCTAGAAAATAACTATCAGGTTTTTTCTTAGAGATTCAGGTTTTATTCCAGGTATTTTCCTTACATAGTTAGGATTGGCATAAATTATGGATCTTTGGATGATTGTAAAGACGATTTAAGGGAATTGTCTGTGAAGGAATTGTTGAATAACGTGATTTAACAGACGTTGAAAGTAGAAAGGTTGATGTAGGTGGTAGAAGCAATGGAGCGAATATCAGCGAAACTGCTCGGCTTCTGAAGTTTTCGAAAGCAGATGTTTACAATGAGTGGGCTACCAAACAAAAACAGCGTCTGAAAGTAAGGCTGACGGTCGGTATCGGTTACTGGCTGCTCGAGGTGACAGCCAAATTTCCTGACCTTCCCACTCCAACAGAAGGCAAGAGTAGGTCAAATTACAGCTAATCTCAAACAGAGACCAACACCGATGGCCTCCTAATGCCTTACTCAGGGCATCGTTGGGCTACCTCTTCCTTCGAATACTGCTGAGATTCCCTTCGGCATGTACTTTCATGATTAGTTGGTAAGTTACTTGAGTAATCTAAGACCATATCTCATGAACAGCGCTTCTCAGTTCTCAAAGATTTTATGGTTCTGGATCCAGTTGCCTCATGACACTTTCATCTTCATTTCCCAAATCTTTAATTGGATTGAGGGCTGGTAATTATGCCGGCAATCTAAACAATAGGAAGGTCAACTAAGCGATTTGAACTTTATGACATGGAACATTGACCTGTTGGAAATATCCATTTCCAGATGGGTCGACCATTGACATAAGTGGATGTAGTTGGTCAGCAACAATATTTTATATATATATATACATATATATATATAT
>OU015493.1:77164067-77231567 GCA_907164885.2 Dolomedes plantarius | reverse complement strand
AGTCGTGCTTCCCACATTTACGGGAAAATATGAACATTTTAGTGCATTAAAAAATCAAACAAAAGAAATTTGTTATTTCAGAAATTATATTATTTAAATTCTTGTCTTGTAGAGGAAGTGAAGGAATTTGCATCTACTTTCGATTCATTTTCTTCCTTATACGAAGTCCTGGAATCGCGATATAACAATGAACGTTTGGTTGTTGATATTCATGTACAATCTATTTTAAACTTTAAGAAAATAGAACGTGAGAATGCAGAAGAAATACGTGCGATGATTGATTGCATTAAAAAGAATTTTGGGCATTGAAGATGTTAAAATATGAACAAAATAATTTATTTAACATTTTTTTGCTAAATATTATGCTAAAAAAATTGGATAAAGAATCTAGAAAAAACTTTGAATTGACACAAAAAACTAAAGAGGTTCCTACATTTGATCAATTCATGGCCTTTTTAGAACAACGGGAAGCAGTATTGTTAGCGGTAGAGAGGAATTTTATTCCCGATGGAAAAACGATGAGAAAATCCTTTAATTTCGTTTCTAAATCCAAAACTTTATTGACAAACCAAAACAATGATAATAAAATCTGTATAATTTGTTCTGAAAAGAATCCTCATCCTATTTACAGATGTGCAAAATTTCTACAATATTGGTAAAAGATACGAACTTGTTAGCCTTCATAAGCTTTGTGAACTGTGCTTACGAAAAATCACAAAAAAATGAGTGTCGTTCGAATTATTTATGTAACTGCGGTGGAAAGCATTCTAAAGCAATTTGTAGACATACTGACGATAGTGTGAAATTGGCGATGGTCGAAAGTAAAAACATGCCAGCAGCGGATTCAGAAATAAAAAATCAAAAAGAAATCTCGTCTGTCGCAATAAATTCTTCCACTTCTGTTCTTTCCACGCTGTTTTAACAAGCATTTCTAATCAAAATAAAAAGAATGTTTTATTATCTACGGGTATAATTTGGTTGCAAAATAAAGATGGAACATTAATAAAATGTAGATGCATTTTTGATAGCGCGTCAAATGTCAATATATTGTCCTGAAAAACGAGTGATTTCCTTGGTATTGGATTAGGAAAAGTACAAACTTCGGTTTCTGGATTAAATTCAATAAAACAAAATGTGATAGGAAAGTGACGACTTTCATCTCGAATGAAAACGGAAGTTTTGTGGAACCTATTGAGTTCTTAGTTACTGACAAGATTACGGGGTTAATGCCTAGTGTTAATTTAGATATTTCAAAATTAAAAATTCCTGGATTCTTGAAATTAGCTGATCCTAGTTTTTTCGAAACCGAAGAGATTCATGCGTTATTAAATGCTGATATTTTTTGTCGAATAATGAAATATAATCTTTATAAAGTGAATGGGGAATTACTGTTTAAGAAAACTGAATTTCGTTGGGTCGCGGGTGGAAGACTCGGTGAAATCAAAACTAGTGATGTAGCATCGTGCTTTCTTATTAAAGACGATAGTTCTTTAGAGGACACTTTGAAACAATTTTTTTAACTCAAATCTCTTTGCATAAAAGATGATCCTTTCTTTCATGAAGATGATCAGGCCATGGCAATCTTTGAAGAAACAGTTAGATACAAAAATGGGCGATATACAGTGGAATCTCCATTTCGTAAAGATTGGAAACAGCTTTCAGATAATTTTCCGGTAGCAAAACATCGATTCCATAGTTTGTGGAGAAGGTTTGAAAAAAATTCGGAACTTTATTCACAGTACTCGGACATTATTCAGGATTATTTAAACCAAGGAATAGTTGAGAAAGTCGAAAATTCTGAAATAAACAAAGACAAAGCAACATATTATTTGCCCCACCAAGCCGTAAAAAGGAAGGTCGGGTTTCAACTACAACACGTATAGTATTTGACGCAGCATCGCACCAGATTAATGAATTGTCCTTAAACGACTGCTTGTGGCAAGGTCCCAACTTATATCCAAACCTACTAGACGTGCTTATCAACTTTAGACTTAATCGGATTGCAATTTTATCTGATATACGTCAAGCCTTCCTTCAAAGTTAACTGGAAGAGAGCCATAAATATGCTCTACGTTTTTTGTGGACTGACAGTAACCCTCGTATTAACAAGAGGCCAAACCTGCAAATATATCGATTCAACAGGGTACCCTTTGGGGTCAACGCTAGCCCGTTCCTGTTAGCGGCTACTGTTAAACATCACATTGCAAAATATAAAGATGAGTTTTGTACAACTGTACAGCATCTAGATTCTTTCATGTACGTTGATGACTGGATCACAGGACAAGACACCCGTGAAGAGGCACTTCTTATTTCCAGCTCTGCCAAAAATATTATGAAAGAAGCAGGTATGGTAATGCGAAAATGGATCTCCAATGTCGCTACGTTGATGAGTCAGTGGGCTTCAGAAGATTTCGAGACATATTCAGTTGAAGAATCTGTCAGCTTGGGAACCAGCAAGACGAAAGTATTGGGTATGGCTTGGCAAACTCAAGAAGATTGTCTGACCGTGGACACAAAAGGTCTACTAGAATTCATTTCGGGAAGTGAAAACACTAAAAGATTTCTTTTGCAAACCAGTGGGAAAATCTATGACCCGTTGGGTTTGCTTACCCCCTTTACAATAAGAATGAAATGCCTCATTCAAGAACTCTGGTCGAAGAAAATCACATGGGAAGAAAATTTACCTCCAGAGATTTAAGAAGAGTGGATGGATTGGTGCAAGGAGCTGCCGCTCTTAAATGAGCTCAGAGTCCGGAGATTGGTACTATATTATACCAGAGAAGATAATGGCATCATATAAATTCATACCTTTTGTGACGCTTCCAAACTTGCATATGGAGCTTCAGTTTATGTGAAAGTTAAAAAACAAAGTAAGGTAATTGTAAACCTCGTAACCTCTAAAGTCAGAGTAGCACCATTGAAGATAGTTACGTTACCTCGGCTCGAGCTTCTGGGTGCTTTGGTAGCAGCTCGCTTGAGTCCAAAGGTTCAAGAAATCATCAGTCAGAAAAGAGATGCATTACGTTTCATTGGACAGACTCCAAAATTGTTTTATTTTGGAACAAAGGGTATTCAAAAAGGTGGAAGCAATTCGTGGCGAATCGAGTTGAGGAAATCACAAGGTTGACAGATCCGGATACGTGGTATCACTGTGCTGGAAAGGACAATCCTTCAGACTCTGGGAACCTCTTGTCCAGGGGTCTTAAAGCTGAATCGCTTCTACATAATGAAAAATGGTGGAATGGACCTTCTTTCTTACAGTCTGGTGAACTCGTAGAAATTGATGATGAATGTCCAGTACCGAATGAAGAAGAGTATTTACCAGAACTAAAATCTAAAGACTCTAATGAAAACACTTTATTGACTTTAAATTCTGAAAACACAATTTTTTATCATCTAGTTTACCGTAATAGCAAATTTTTAACTATAGTTCGAATTATGCGTTTTCATTTTAGGTTTGTGAATAATTGTAGGAACCCTAAGAAAAAAAGACAAGGTACCCTGGGATCGGATGAGATCTCAGAAGCTGAGGGGTTTACAGTCAAACAACTTCAAAGTGAGGAATTCTCTGCAGAAATATCAGCCCTCAAATCCAGTAGTAGTATTCATAATAAAAGTAAGATTGTAAATTTGTCACCAATTTTAGACAGTAAAGGTATCTTCGGGGTAGGAGGCAGACTAGAGAATTCCCAGCTGTCATATTCAAGTAAACACCCTATATTACTCCCCGCAAAAGGTAAGTTAACTGAAATTATCGTAAGATATTATCATGAGAAGTATTTTCATCTTGGACCTCAACATTTACTCTTTCAGGTTAGGCCAAAAATATTAGCCCATTCATGGAAGAAATTTGTGCAAAAAAATCGTGCACAATTGTGTCATTTGCTTTAAAGCCAATCCCAAGGAGTGCTCGCAACAAATGAGCAATTTGCCAACACAAAGAATAACACTCGATAAAGTTTTTAATTCAACTGGAATTAATTTATGCGGGCCATTCTTGATCAAAAATAGATATCAGAGGAAAGGTCCCGAAATTAAAGTTTATGTTTGCATATTTATATGTCTAGTAACAAAAGCCATACACCTCGAAATAATGAGTGATTTAACTTCACAAGCTCTAATAAACACACTGAAAAGATTTATTTCGAGAAGGGGAAAATGCCATAAAATATTCTCTGATAATGGGACAAACATAGTAGGGGCTAATAGAGAACTTAGAACTTTATTTAAATTTGTTCAAGAAAAAGGAGGAATCTTTATTTGTATTTTTCGCGGAAGAAAACATAGAGCGGTCTTTTATTCCCCCCTAGAAGTCCAAATTGGGGAGGCCTCTGGGAGGCAAATATAAAGGCGTTTAAATATCACTTCAAACGTGTTGCTGGGAATTCAAAATTTAGTTATGAAGAACTGCTAACTCTCGTGACCCAGATAGCAGCTTTTTTGAATTCTCGCCCGCTTACCCCTCTCTTGGCCGATGTTGATGACCAGGAGGTGCTGACGCCGGCACATTTCCTGATAGGAAGGCCGATAACGGCCATAGTCGAACCGTCTCTAACTAATATTGAGACAAATCGCCTTAATGCTTGGCAGAGAATTACAAAGTCAGTACAAACAATCTGGAAAAGATGGAGCCTTTCATATTTAAATAGTCTACAACAAAGAAAAAAATGGGTTGTTAATACAGAAAATTTAAAAATAGGGGATATGGTTTTGATAAGGGAAGAAAATCTCCCACCATGTAAATGGTTATTGGGGCGAATAATAGCCATATATCGGGGACAGGATAAAAAAGTACGAGTTGTTGATGTTAAGACCAGTAAGGGAGTTTATAAAAGGGCCATTTCCAGATTGAGTGTACTGCCTATTGAAAAATAAATGTATTGTTTTCAGATAATAATTATGATATTGTGCTTTATGTGTAAAGTCTTCTAGTGTTTAAGTTTACTATTTATCCTTTTATTGTGATTTTGTGTTTTTAATAATTAATTATTGCTTATTAGTATCTATTTGATTGTAACTGAAAATTAAGCATTCATTTATGTATGGACTCTTTTATATATATATATATATATATATATATATATATATATATATATATATATATATATATATATATATATATGTGTGTGTGTGTGTGTGTGTGTGTAAAAAAATAGAATTGTTAAGTTCTTGCATGAGAACATGGCAAGGCCGGGCGGGATGTTGCCGCATGTGCGTCACTGTAGAGAAGTGAAAATATTCACGCATGCGCAATTCCCGAGCCGACTGAGCCGAACATCAGTTGACTACTAGACCGTGTAAGGTTAACAGCAAAAACCAGAAGTGGGTAATTAAACTTTATCGCGACACCCACAATTGCTTCAACTCAATAATATTCAGCTGTCTTGTATGATGTACATAGTATGTCTGACGTCCTTTTAAATAAAAGGCAGAAAAGACACCTGTGGTCCGTCGAACTTTATTTTATGCGTTCTTAAAATTATAGAAGAGCGCCAGTATGAAATATGTAAAAAAGGACTTTAAGATACATGAGGGTTCTTCCTTTAACCCTTCAGCGGTCGCAGTCGGGTATAGAATGCAACATTTTCGTAATTTTGAATGGTTCGTTTTTACATGTAAGGCCTGAATGTTCTAAGCAGTTTCTATTTATAGCTACACCCTATCTAATAGAGGTAGGATTTTCTGACACTTCTATTCCTTTCCCATCATTGTTAGTCGTGATTTAATCGTGGTGAACCAGCGATTATACTGGATTACAATACGACAAAAACAGGAGTTGATATAGTCAATCAAATGTGCAGCTGTTACACGGTATCCCGCATAATACGAAGATGGACTTTCTCATTGTTTTTTAGGTTTTTGGACATAATAGGAATCAATTCGCATCAATTCGTTTTCCATAGATCCAATAAACCGGACAGTTTTGAAATAAGGCGATTGCATCCGCATTCTTTGGCCTTTAATTATAAACATATCTCATTATTACCTAAATTTCATATCTAGTCATAAAAAGCAGAATTATTATTTTAAATTTGAAAAAAAGCTTATTACAAAAGGAATAATCAAGGTTGAAAGAGACATTGCACTTTGTGGCTCACGTGCCTGTTGGTGTTCAAAATATTGGCGCGCCAGCTGACGGGTTAAAACATAGTTCCATTAATAACTATATTATCATCGTATAGCTATCATATTTTGTTCTTTAAAGATTTTCCGTTCCTTAAGCCATAGAACTTTTGTGGAAATAAATATTGAATGTGCAGCTAAAATGGTAGAGAAGAAAACATAAAATTTCAAAAAATGAGTCAAAAAAGAAAATAACATTCAAACAAAGAGAACAAATTATGTATTTAACGAAATAATTTAAAGTTAAATCTACCTCCTTGTTAAATTCATTCTGACACTGGGATTTCTTCTGTGGATATACTTTAGCTGAACAGTAGGAGGAAGGATTTTAAGTGGCATGCATTTATCGGTAAAGCTATGAAAAGAAAAGTTACTTCATAGCTCCAGGTGGGGTCTGATGTCGTGACATACCGAAGCAAATCCGGTTAGAATAGATAAAGAGGTACTATTTATCTTCTTCCAACGTGAAGATGTTAATCTCTTGTATTAAATGTGCAGCTGTCAAGATTTTGACAAGAGCTTGACAAAAATGATTTTGAATAGCACGGAAGGCGTAAAATTGGAATAAAAAATGCATAATGGTTCTTTATTTAAAACATGGTTCGATTAATGACTATAATATCATGGTCATTGTATTTTAATCTTTACAGTTTTTTGGTTCTTAAGAAATTATGGTCCGTTTTTTAGATTAAAGTTTTATTAATAATTATAATATCATCGGATGGTTATCGCACTTTTCTCTGTACAGCTTTATGTTCATTAAGAGCAAACAGTTCCGTGTTTGATTCATGGTTCCATTAGTAACTATAGTATCTTCGTATAGTTAATGTACTTTGCCTTTTCCGGTTTTTTAATCTTTTAGATATGGCATTCAATGTTTGATTCATGGTTCGATTAATAACTATAATATCATCGATTACATATGGTATTTTCCTCTTTACCAATTTTTGTTCATTAAGAAATGATGTTTTTTTTAAACATGGTTTAATTAATGACTATAATATCATTGAATAGTCATCGCATTTTGCTAGAAAAGGTTTTTTGTTTATTAAGACATGATGGTACTTTGTTTAAAAAATGGTTCGATTAATAACAATAATATCACTTCATAGCTATCGAACTTTGCTCTATAAAGTTTTATGTTGTTTAAGAAGTAATGGCTCTTTGTTTGAAACATGATTCGCTTAATAACTGTAAAATTGTATGATATGTATCGTACTTTGCTTTATAAAGTTTCCTTTTCCTTGAAGACATGATGGTTCTTTGATTAAAACATGGTTCGAATTATAACTATAATAACATATCGTAGTTACCCTACTTTCCTTTACAACGCTTTTTCTTCCTTAAGGTATAAAGATTCTGTATTTGGAACATGGTTCGATAAATATCTATAATTTCATCGAAAAATTACCGTAATTTCCTCTGTAAAGCATTTTGTTCCTTAAGACATGAAACGTTTGTGCAAAAACTACAGTAATATTCAATGTGTTGTTAAGAATTTACAACAGAAAAAAAATATCAAAAAATTAGTTTTGTGCAAAAATTAATAATATACAAACAAGGAGAACACATTAAATTTTATTATCCTATATTCTAATATTCTAAGTTATTGCCAGTTATCAATTTGTTCTATTATTTTTTCATTTTTGTCATCTAACATGCATAAAAAGAAACTTAAAAATATCAATGATAAATTGTATCTCAAAAAATTCTGCTATATTGCTATAAAATTCAAAACAAATAAGCAATAATATGTGATATGCATATATTTTACATTTACAAGCGAAAGCAAATAAAGTGGTAATTCGTAGATAGTAAATATCCAAAATTAATAATTTTATATACCTTTCTTTCTTCAACCTATGAAATTTATTCTGTATAAAACTGAAGTGAATATATCGAAAGCATTAATTTCCTTAAGTATGACAAAGTAGTCGGATTTAATGCATTCCCCCACATAGTTTTTCATTTTTAATAAATAATGAATTGTTTTAAATAAATGTCTGTATTATTTATTGTTATATATGTGTAATTAATTCAAAGCACGAAATAACGATGTTGAAATTACAGAACACTATTACGGTATTAAAAAAAGTTCCACGCATTTAAAATGAGTGATATATCGACCTATCTATCTATGTATATATATATATATATATATATATATATATTAGCATTAATGAATATATGCTCCCTTTTAATCTCGGAATTTCATTTACACATATCTCTACTAATTGCCTGAAAGACATCATGGAAATAAAAATATTAAATGAAGACTATAATGAAGGAAATAAATTTCTAATTAGCAAGAGAAAAATGTCAATTTATACGAAAAATTATTCACTAAATATTAAATGATTTTTCCATTTAACACTTTAAAAAGCCTCTAACATCAAAGTTTCCCATGTGCTGTTCGAAAAGTGCACTACACTAACTTTAAAATTGATCGCTCGTGTGATACGCCATAACACAAGATTAATGACTGTTTAAAAATTAACTGAAAATGAGGTACTTTAGTCGAATGCATTATGCAAAAGGTTTTTTTTTTCCCTTAAAGTGCATATGACTTACATTTTAACCTTTTCTACCGTGAATTACACTTGATTCTTCATAAAATTAGATAAGAAAATAAATCTAATATCTGTCTAGGATTTTTGTTAATTACATTTTCAATAATTTTAAAATATATGTTTTTAAAATTATCTTATGAATAATTTCTAAGGAATCGTAAATGATAATTACCATATAAAATGTGTCTAAATTCATCTTTAACATTTTAATTTCGTAATTATATTTGTAAACATATTGCATAAAATTTTATACTAATTGTTACATTTCAGTTAAAAAAAAATCAAAAACACTTAATATTAGATTTCTGTTATTTGAACTGATTTCCTACTGCTTTAATAATATTTAATTTCAAGCAGACTAGCTCTTTGGAATCTATACGTTTTAACCTGAATGCTAGTTTACAGTAAATACTATATCATACTACACATATCTGTTTTTTAAATTTCCAGTGGCAGATTACAAAGACAATTGTAGACAGAACAATAAAACAGAGAAAGTAATAATAGTGAAGGTCAAAACTAGAATCAGTCTACAGTATAATTTATAAATCTATTTTGTGTCTTGCCTCCCAACATCTCTCCCAGAGTGATCCAGCATTGAGTGCGGAGACTCAAATGAGGGTCATCCATTTCATCAATATTGCACAATTTACAAATTTTGCTTGGAACAATAATTATTCAGTGCAGATGTTTTAATAGACAGCCATGGCCAGTAGCAAGACGAAAGGCAACCACTGATTTCTTTCTAGGCCATAACGGAATGTCCCAAACCCCAACAATCCACATATATTGAAACTTCTTTTCAGTAACATCTTTCAAAATGCGTTTCTGTAATAATTCTTTACTAATCTTTTCGCAGCGTGAAAAGGAATGGGATTATCACTTATTTGTAGAATGTTTGCACCTTTTTTTTGCCCGGAAATCTGCGCTTCATTTCCATGGAGGCCACAGTGTGATGGTATCATTACATGGCAACTTCTTTTCCATTTTTAGTTAGATTGTTTAATAACTGATGACATTTTAAAATATCAACTGGTATAGGAGATTCAGAAGAAGAAATTGCTTGAAGAACTGCTTTAGGATCAGAGAGGATAACAACCTTTGAAAAATGTCCAAAATGGCATTGGAGTTGGGATAGGGCTGTACGTACGAGGGTCATTCTAACAGTAAAGAACGTTTTGATCTGACGAGCCGCGTAATTCTCCCACCACCTCCGCTGCCGTGAAATTTACTTACCAAATCGTTCCCGCCAGTTTGACGCTAACAGCGAGGAGCTGCGGTTATTTACTGTTTATTTTTGCGATTTTAAAATGTGTGACAAAATTAAGGATCAAGCCAAGTGTGAGGTTCGTAGCGTAATACACTCCCTGAATGCAAAAACACGTTCGCCTTATTGAAAGACAGACAGATAACTGAAGTTTATGGAAAATGTTATGAATGAAGCTTCAGTTCGAAAATGGTGCATTATTTTTAAGTGCCGCAGCCTACTGCCAGACTCTTCACCCACTACGCCGTGCCATTCAAAACAAACATCGTGGGTTATTGTCCAGCGGCATTGTGCTTCTTCGCTCGCACGCGTGCAGCTGCGTTGACGAAGGAATTTGCTTCAGCAATTTAACTGGGAAGTTTTTGAACATCCCACCTTATAGCCCGGACTTGGCCCCCAATGATTACTTTCTTTTTTACGAAATTGAAGGATTTTTTGGGCGGAAACCACTATGGAAATGCTGACGAACTGAAAGAGGAAGTTTGTGACTGGTTCAAAAACTTGGCGGCAAGTGAGTATGCAGAAGGCATAGGAAAGCTGGTATAGCGCTTTGACAAATGGTTCAATTTGAATGGCAACTGCATAGAAAAATAGGTAAGATATCAAAATGTGTTGTACAATAAGTTTTCTTTCATTATCTTGAATAAAAATGACTAGAGAATCAAACGTTCTTTACATTTAGAATGACCCTCGTATGTCTGCAACTTCAGCATCAAAAACAGTCCTGTTCCATCCGACAGGGCTGTAGAATGAAAAAAAAGCTTGCAAAAGACGACGGCACCAACATTGACGCTGTTAGACAACATAGAGCCATCTGTAAACACATGTAGCCATTCCTTCTCGAGATATAAAGCATTCAAGGTCTCCAAAGACATGGATTTTAAGACTTGGTCGTTCTTGAAGGTTTCACGAAGCAGATTAATTCTGACTATATATTCGTTTTTGTCAGTTAAGTGTGTTTCATATTACCTACACACACACACACAAACTATATATAAATATATATATATATATATATATATATATATATATATATATATATATATATATATATATATATATATATATATATATATATATATATATATATATATATATATATATATACATATATTAATATTAATTATATATGTACTTGTACATATGTAATATAAAAAAAATTCAGAAATTTTTCAGAAGTTTATTTACTTCGTAGCTAAAAAGGGATTTAAGAGCTGAATTTTGATCTATTAGAGTAAATTTAGCACCAACTTTTTTTTTTCATATTAAATCAACTAACCTGACATTGGACTTGATCCTCAATATTTCCAAAAAGAGTGTTGATCATCACTTCATCATACTAACTATGTTATGATCTTTTTTTTCTTTACATTATCCCCTGTTTGAGATAAATTGAAAAGCACGCAGTTCACAGTAGAAACTAGAAACTTCAGAAGTGCTTTAAATGAGACATCGCTGTAAGAAAGATAATTAATAATAAGCAAGAACTTTTTTTTCAGCTCTCTTGTAGGATAACATTGATAACATTATCTCGCCATATTATATTATTTTTTGACAAACCTCTGAATGCCTAACTAGAAAACAAAATGAAATTTATTAGAATAACAATACCGCCTATGATTTTCGGGCACTTATTTATTGATATCTGGTAGAAATAACATTAAGAAATTTCTACTAGTATAACTAATGTTACGTCACAAACATAAATTTTCAAATGAAACAGAATTTTAGAAATTACGCGAGATATATTCTATCAGATCACATATATCCAGAAAATTTGTTGAATTTTTGTATTTCCAATGCTGAAGCAACTCCTTAGAGAACATTTGCCAGTCCTCCACGTGGTAACTTGTAGGCTTCTTTATTATAGGAGCACTGTATGGGTAACTAACTAAGTTTCGTTTCAGGGGACAGTGCAGGAATTTCCAGACCTTACACGAGATTCAAAACAGAGTCCTCCATTATTTAAACTGATGGTGCTAACCACTATAGTATAGGTTGCGGCAGCCAATAGATATATCAATAGAGTTAATATGAAAATCGGAGGCAACTGTCTTCCCAATAACGCAGAGTACTTTAACAGATAAAGGAAATAACAAAATGTGGCGAAAATAAAAGTTAAAAAGAAAGTATAGAAATGATAAAAGAATTAAGGGATGATAAAATATAGATTTCGGGAATTCAGAACTAAATTTTGAAGCTACTTCCTCGAAAGGGGTTACTCCACGGGTTACTACACCCCGGAGGCACAAAAGACTCCGATAAAGGTCATCGGTAAGGGTGTGATGGGCGTAGGGCGGGACGAGGGGTGGCAACAGTTTGGGCGGAATTTTTAGTGGTCAGTAGGCACAATGAGTTGGTCCCGTGAGCTTTGCGGTTTCCTTATCGAGGCGTTCCTAAAAAAAAAGATTCTGTAACCACGACACAAAAGGCATTTAGGATGCGCTTCAGGCTGTATGCAAATGGCGCCGTTCCTGGTCTAAAAACAATCCTGCGACGAGTTTCAAACGGGAGAGCAAAGGGTTATTCATTACATAGGAAACCATGTGGTCGTCCTAAGAACATCAGAAAAAATGGAAATGTGTAATAAGTCCGTGAGTCCGATCTTCTTGAGGAAGTTGTTCTTCCTACAGAGATGATCAACAGAGAGGGGGGAAGCTTTAAAGAACGGCTTTGGCAATGCATCGCATACAACGGCCGCTACCTCAGTGATGATCTTTTCAAAACTTAGTGGTAAAAAAAACAAACTAGATTCTTAGTACTTTTCAAAAATATAAAGCTTTTTCTGTAAATTTTTTCGCTCATTTTTTAATGCCCTTCGAAGTGCCGCATACAGAGTGCGGCAGAATGCCACACTCTGTATTTATAAGGCTATCAAAATTAGTTAGTGTTCCACACTGTACATTTTCAGTTACAGACATGACAACTAATAATATTTTACCACCATATAATTTAGGAGCGAAAAATTTAATTCAAGCACATATTATTAAACTCATCTTAAAAATCAGCTCCTTTGGTGTGAAACCAAACACAACGGTTTTATAACGATAAGGTTTTGTTAATTTTTTTTTAAATACGTGGAATTTAAAAGAAAATAACTTTTTCATATTTTCAAAATTTATGGTTCCTCTGAAAAAGACGTGAGGTCTATAAATAATTTCGAAATGAATTACTGAAAAATTTATGAGTTTTAAACTAAAAAAAATCTTGCACATTTCGATTAAGTACATTAAATTATACGTTAATATTTTAACGGTAAATCGTTGTTGGTTTAAAATTATGTATGGTATAAAATAATAAATAAAATTGCATACATTAAGGTATGATAAATTTGACTTTTATGTAAGTGGAAAATTTCGTAAAATAAGATTTTGTTGCGTTATAAAAATTTTATAATTTGTGATCGATAAAGCACACTAGTATTGCAAAATATATTAGTTTTTCCCTGTTCAGCGATTAATTGGAAACAAACTCTTATTTTCTGATCTAAGTTAAAATAATGTTTCTTCGAAATAAATGATACATTTACAATCACAAAAACCAAAAAAAATAGCTAAAATGAATGACAAGTTCAAAAAATTACGTGGGATGTTATTTAAATGCAAAACCACAGAGAGCTACAGAACGTATTTTATCATCACAGACATTCTTTTAAATTACGTTGATAATGCGAAAATATCTTCAATAAATTTCTTCAATAAATTTATTTAAGAAAATTTCTCAGTGAATACTCATTCATCAGTAACAAATGAACTTTTCAATTAGCGGAGACCAATCTGTGCCACAAGTGACACGGAAGCTGAACTCAAGTGGCACTACAATTCTTTTCGATGTGAGAAAAAAAATTATAAAATCTGAAAATTTTCTGAAATTTAAAAGTTTGTTTAAAGGTTTTACACTGTTGGGATTTCAAAGTTGCTCTCGGATAAACTGGGATACACAACCAGCTACTATTGACTTATTCGAAAATCAATCATTTCTAACACACTTTTAAATTGTACATATACTGTTTTGTCTGAATTAAATAAAATTTTAAAACATGTCACAATAAAAATATTTTGTATGAATGGTACAGCTGTTATAGATAATACTTTCTCAGTATATTTCCATTGTGGCACGTCGAATTTTCATATTGTTTTGATAAGACAAAAGCACTGAGAAGGCTGGCCATCATCGCTTTACATAGTAAATTCATTATTTTCCTTTTGTACAATTTCAAGGAAATCTATAACCCATTTGAATATATTAATTTATATTTAATTAAATATTTATCAAATGAATTCAGTTTCCATTAACAAAATTTTGAAATTATTAAAAGAAAGCGCAGTAATAAAAAAGCAAAATTTAAAAATAATACTTGACACAAAGAATGCATCTTAAATAGACAAATCCGCTTTAAAAAGGATCAAAAGATTTTAATCATGCCTCCGTTAAAAGAATACTTTTCAACAAATGAATTAGAAAACATTAGTATAATAATGTTTCAGAATTTCAAATTTTGTCAAATTAACCGAAAACATGTAATTACAATCATTATAAAACAAGAAAGTATAAAAACACAATGAAAAATTTGACAGTGTTTATTAATCTAAGAATGCATTTATTTACAATGGTAGAGGATTTTATTAATTTTACGTAAATTTGGATGATATCTTTAATTAGGAAAAATTAAGTTTTTTTACAGAATATATCGCTACGATTATAATTCTTAAAAAACTAAAACGACCATAGTTGCAAAGTATCTCACTTGATTATCCCGCATTACAATTTAATCTTTAAATAATAATTTCGATTACAGTTACAGATAAAGTAACATAAGTATAGATAAAATGAGATTTAAAAAAATTCTTTCAATAATTAAGTTAATACACTGAACAGGAATAAGTTATCTGGAATTAAATTGTTTTAATTGGAAGGAAATATGGATATATTTTTCTTAAAAATATACCACATATTTTTAAAATATACTGACTCAATTATAGTTTAATTAGCTATACGAGATATAAAAAATAATTTGAATTATATTTTATTTTATTAATGTTATTATTTTATTTTTATTTATTTATTTTGGGGGGTGGGGTGGGGGTGGGGGAGCTATTCTACATACTAATAGTAACGTATCAAATATTTATAAAATTCATTAGTTCATTATTTTTCATACTAAGATATTCTGTTTTCATAATTCAATATTAATTTGTACAATTATACAATTATAATTTGTTTTCATAATTGTAAATATAAATTTGTACATATTAGATATACTTTATTTCCTTTTCTAAAAAGTTGGTTTATGTTAAAATCCCCTTTTTCTGTTTATTTCATGTTGTAAAGAGTGATTTTAATTAATTGTAGAACCAAACATAAATGGAACAATTCATAAATAAAAACGTTCATGCTGCACATCAGATTGAAGAAATGTTCTCATACAATTAACTTTCTCTTGGATGATCACTTACATCCTTATTCAAAAGTGATATATTGAATATATAACCATAAGAAAGATTTAAAAATTGTATCCGCTGAAAAATAAATAAATTTATTTTAAAACACTGAACTATATTTTTACTCATAGAGTACCCAAATTTAATATTGTTAAATAAATTGAATAATTTATCACAGAATATTTTAAGATCTCCCCTTTCGGTTTATTTCACATTATTTAGAGTGATTTTTGAGTTATAGAATAATGAAGCATAAATTGACTATTTCAAAATTGACAAATTCATAAATCAAAACTTTTATGCGGTCACAACATATAGAAGACTTGTCCCCCATGCAATTATGTTTCCCTTCGATGATCTCTTACTTCCTAATTTAAAAGGCATATAAAGAATATACCACCGTAAGAAAGATTTTAACATTGTATCAGCTGAAAAGTGAATTTATTCTGATACACCGACTTACATTTTAACTCCCAGGGTATAAAATGTTTACCTTATCAAATAAACTGAATAATACATCACGACAGTGGACAAGTTTCCCCCTCTTTATGTCTTTCAACCTTATTTTAAAACGTCATAAAAGTCTTTATTTAGTACGGATTTACTTTTCTATAACTTTAGAAACTTATTCAAAGCAAATAGAAGTGAAATCGCTCAAAAGCAAATATTTATAAAATTCATTGGTTAATTGCTTTTCATTCTGAAATATTCTATATTCATCGTTGTTAGTAAAAACAAATTTATAAAGAATAAATACCTTTTCTTGAAGGAAAAAAATTATGTTAGAGTCTCAACTTTTTGTTTATTTTATTTTATTTAGAAAGATTTCTGATTAATAGAAGAACAAAACATGATGTTGTTGTTAATCAACACAGGGCACATGTCCATTAAGACATTAGCACATAATCCTTGGTTGCTTTCAATGGGAGCACCGTATAGGCTGACCAACACTACTACCCTGGTGGGAACTCAATTTTAACCGATCAGCCAGATAGGCAACATCTGGAAGGATCGTACCTTCTCCCACCCTCTCTGACTCGTACAAGGACGGCCTACAGATTTAACGTGCCCATATCCAGGACACATGATAAGCTTCAGACTCTTTCTATATTACCAAATTATATTAAAATGTAATAAAAGGCTTCGTTATAAATTTAATTTTCTCCGTTTAAAAATTTATTCAAAGCAAATAAAAAAAAATCATTGAATGTTTTGAGGCTATAATTTTGCGTATCTTAAGTCATAAACGCATAATTTCATGTTCAAAAATTTTGCAATTTTAGATTTTAGAAGAATTTAATAGCTCTTAGGCTCGGTGAACACGAGTGATCCGGTGTCGTTGCAAATTCGCACAAGCGCCGCAGCCTTCAATTCCCACGACATGCGAATCCGTTGCGGTTTTGGCTGAATTTACGTCACAGATCTGCAATTTAAATGCTGTAATATAAACAGTAGGAGTCAAGCTATGGAGTTAGAAGTGTACTCAAGAAAAATAGTTGTTTTTTCTTACTTAGTTTATAAGTATCTAAAATATAGGAAAAGAAGTTATTGGGTCCACCCACTGGTGCGTTCAAGATTATTAAAAGCGACATTTTCTTTTATATGAAGACTTGTGTAATGATGAATCAAAGTTTTTTAATTACTTCCGAATGAACAAACACTCTTTGAGCTCGCTGGAGGAATTGGAGACAAGAGAGATGGCTATAAATTTGAAGATACATTATGTATCGAAGGATTTTTCGAAAGTTGGCAAAATCAAGGAGGAATCAAATTAAATCAGATAAGAAATACATAGACGGACTACTTCATTAGCGATATTGGAAAAATTCCATTACAAAAAAATTGCATTTAACAATAAATGCGAAAGGAAAAAGTGTCAACTGTGAAGATCGTTGTTATAGTTAAAAAATAACAATAAATATTTAAAACATTAATAAATGGAAAAATATGTTTAATTTTTGCTTTCTACTTAATAAAATTTTAATTGTTTGGTGTTGTGTTTAATTTTTGATTATGTAATTTACTGCTATGCTCTATTATTTTAATCTTAAGTGATTTTAGAAAAATACAGATTAAAAAAATAATTCAACACCAGATACGACTAATGTAAATTTATGTGAAATAGATTATGATTAAAATTGATATTGTTTTATTATTTCCTAAATTGAAATGGGAAGTTCATTATTAAATTTTAAAAAATAATAAAAGTTTAATAAATCGAAAAATATGTTTAATTTTTGCTTTCTAGCATATTGTTTAGATTTGTGTCTACTTTTTAATTAAGTTATTTACTGCTATGCTCTGCTAATTTTATCTAATTACATTTGAGAAAACATCAAAAATCCATACCAAATATGTTTTTGTTTAAAATTGATATTGATTTATTTTGTTTAATTAAAAAAAATAAATTTATAACTGTACTTATCAATTTCTTCTTTTTCTTTTCGTGTTTTTTCTTCGTAATCTGTATACAAACTGATGCAAATTCTTATCCACGTACTCCGTTTAAGATTTTTGTCGTGGTAATTTTCACGTTTAATATCCCGTAAATCACTAAACTTTTTAACTCCCTCTATTAAAAGTTCCGTGTCTACACTTTCAGCCATTTTGTTGCGGTAAAATGTCGCCCGTCTTAATTGCACATTAGAAATGAAGGTACTGCTTAGCCGTTGCCGTTCCTGCGGACAGGCAGTTCACGAGGGGAAAAAACCAGTCGTTGCGAATTCGCAGCGACGCCTCCGTCCGTGTGAGTCGGTTAGTTTAAGGCTCGGTGCACACGAGCGATCCGGTGTAGTTGCGGCACCACAGTTGCGACCAGGATTACATAGAGTTGCACTAACCGACTCACACGGACGTAGTCGCTTTAAGAAGTATAATGGTTCAACTCTATTGTACTCCTGATCGCGACTGCGTTGCCGCAACGACACAGGATAGCTCGTGTGCACCGAGCCTAACTCTCTGTACTCCTGATCACAACTGCAATGCCACAACGAAAACCGAATCTCTCGTGTGCACCGATCTTTAATCAAAAATATACGGTTTTTATACCTACATATTGGTAAATAAAGTAAGTTATCAGGTAACTGTCTGGTTTTGCCATAATGATTACACACAAAAAATTATATAGTGTATGAATGCTTTATTATACACTTACTATCTTTCTCTATGCCTCCCTTGCATTAGATTAAGTTACAATTGCATTATTAGTTTCTAGTCGCATAAAATAAAGGTTTAACTGACTATATTATGATGCTATATTATGTGTCAAAAATGTATTTTCGTCGATTACTTATGAGGAAATATATTGAAACAATAACTGTTTCTTTCTAGATATTACGAAATAAATAGCGACTTTCTGACGTCGTTATTCGACTTTCAATAATAATTATATTGACCTTTCTCTCAAGTTCATGGTATAGCAATACAAGTAATTTGCCATGATTACTTAAAATCCTGACAGAAGAGTCACCATATGGAATAATTCATGCTGTTATTGATAATTTCTTTACTATTACCAATGAAATATTGTGCTATTCTTTGTGTTATAATGTTTATTTGCATACGAAATGAAGGAGGAGTGCATTTCATTATTTTCAGAAATAAATGATCAAGTTTTTTTTCATTTCGTCAACTTAGAGTACGCCCCTGTTGAGCTTGCCTAGTTACAACACTATATATATATATATATATATATATATATATATATATATATATATATATATATGTGTGTGTGTGTGTGTATGCATTATTCCTGATTTTCACTTTTAGAACATTCATTAGAAAAATTTCTTCGCCCCTTGTGTTTTTATGAAATATTGAGAAGGTCCCTCATATCCACTTTTTTTTTAAGAAGCATTTCTGGAAGCGAAAAAATAACGATCACTTGTTTCACAATCGGCCACTATAGTATATAATTTTACGTCAACTTTGAAGCAAGTTCGAGAATGACAATTACTTCACGGATTCATCTTTCTTACAACCCACCTCCTATTCATATCTGACACCTTTTTTTTCGGAGATACTGGACAGCTTGTGTTAGATTTATTTGGTGAATTGTTTGTCATACAGACTGGTGAACTAACAGAACTTATGAATTTAATACATGCAAACCGATTGATGAGGCGTAATAATTTTATATATATGACACGTAGAAATATTGATTAAAAGTGATCGTGATAGCTTAAAAGAAAATTTAGTATTCCGATAAGAAATACTGAAGTATTCCATACTATAATTAAGCAGTGAATCTTCTCCTGTCGGCCACTCTTATTCAGTGGTGACCCTCTAAACGACTGTATGTTGTTCAAAACCGACTAAAGATCCAATAGAGCCAATGTCATGGATAAAACCTCTCTTTGACTGCCACTCCTCAAACGGCCACTTTCTTTCGGAACCATTACTGGCTGCCATTGAGTGTTTTCACTGTATATATATATATAACACACACACACACACACACACACACACACACACACACACATATATATATATATATATATATATATATATATATATATATATATTAAAGCTTTAAATTTAAAGGCTTACATTTAAAGTTTTATATATATTGTTACCATATTGTTAATATTTTGCATCAAAATTTAGTTTTTCTTATAGTTAATTATGTCTCATTCAATTAAGCTGTTATACACAAAAGGGATAAATTTTTAATGTCCATAATTGTTTGTGTTTTTGTGTAGACTGTGTAGAAGTGATTTATTTGAAATTTCTACTTAATTTTGTAGGGGGAAAAATTGGTTTTTCAAAGAAAAACTGTATTTATTTTATGACTTTTTCAATTAGTGTTATGTAAATATCATTAAAATATTATACATTTCGCATTTTTTATAAAATTTTATTAAAAGTGATTCACACTATATTTGATGATAAGATTAATTATCGAATAAGAATTTTTTGCAAAGGAAAAATACGTTTCCTTAACTAGTGATGAATTTAAAAACAAGTTTAAGAAACTCCAAGACAATAAATATTATAATTTGTTATCTGGGAAGAAGACATCCTTTTTTTCCATTTTTTTAAATTGAAGCATAAGGTTTAATGTTATTACTGATTCGTGGAAGAAAATAAGGATTATCACAATAAGTATTTGCGGAAGATTCTAATACCCGTCGTAAATGTCAGTATAATAATTTTTTTATTTATTTATTGACTTGAAACTTGTGAGGACTTCAGTTATATTTAACAAAATGTGGGAAAACTATGCAAAATATTATCAAAAGCTAATTTTTATTTCCTTTTATTATTGTATAAAAAAATTTAATAGTTTTTAACTGTATAAGAAAATATGTGGGTCTGCCATAATATATATATATATATATATATATATATATATATATACATATAACGATATTTGATTTATATTACATATATATTTGATTACTTTAGAAAATCTTTTAACGGACGCAAAGTATTCTAATCATAACTAATGTGTAGTAAAGTTCATGGAGGGTTAGAAATTTCCGATAAAATAAACGTGTGAGAATCTAAAGATTTAGATATGTTACTTAGAGAAAAAATAAATAATCAGAAATATAAATTGAATACAAATGTACAACAATTAGGGATTTTAAAGTAGTTTCTAGCCTCAAATTTTCTTTTTTACGAATTTCTCGCTTTTCATAATTCTTAGAGCATACATACAGAAAAAAAAATGTGACAACTAGACACCATTTGAAAATTTCAGAATTTTTAAATTCTATTGATGCAATTAAAATGAAGTCTATAAATTGTTCTGTTCTCAAAAATCCATAACATAAGTACATAAATTAGCTTTGCTTTACAACAAGTTTATATCTGAAAAATTAAAGAAAAAAATAATGTTATTACAAATTTTTCACAAATATAACTTATTAGAAATTTTTTTAACTATCGGCTTTTGGAAGTTCTGTATTTTTTTTGCATACATTAACAGATTGATTGTTTTTCGCAGAACAGAATAAAATCAAAATTTACGACACTCAAAAATAAAATTCCACTTAAAGGAATATTTGTACTATTTCTTAATGTACTTGAATAGCCGAATCAACAATTAGTATCTATATAGTCATTACACAGGGAGTGTGTTTATGTACTTGCAGGAGTAAAAATGAAGGACTTTCGCAGTCTAAATATAGTCTTTAGAGGTATAATAGGGTATAATAATAACTCTTTCCTAATCGTCAAATTTAGAAGAAAAAAAATTCCTCCAGAATTTCCTGTATTAGAAACAACACCTTTGAAAGTGTCTATTAACTACAAAAAAAGAATAAAAAGGGAAGTTCAAGTTAAACGTTTTTGAAAGACAGATCATATAATGATAAGTTTTCACCGTTAATCCTACATCCGTGTAGGAAAAGGTATTGGGCTCTTTCTGACAGACTGAATTCATACAATACATTAGCGATGTAACCGCTCTCTTGTTTATGAAATTATACACTTTGGAGGGTTCTGTTTATTCTTTTGACGGCAACTTTATTTAAGCAAAAACGAAATTCTTTTAGCTTAGAAATAAATTGTAATGTATTAAGTAAGTATTACAAATGAGTGATTGACACATTATTGACCGGTAATTTTATTTAAATACAGTTTAATTTTTCTATACGACTATCCCTATTCGGCCACCCCTCTAAACGCTCATATTTTGTTTAAAACCTTTTAATCACTTTATAGATCCAGTGTTACAAAAGAAACCTGTATTCGACGTCCACCCCTCATAACGGCCACATTTTTTTCCGAACCATGAATGGCCGCAATAGGGAAGTTTTACTGTATAGGTAAGTCACACGCAAAGACTAAAATTTTGGAATAAACTTGAGTATTTTTATTTTCTGAAATCTGTTAACTTTATATAGGGGTCTGAGATTTACAGTTCAAACTATAAGATGTGAAAATTTGCCTGAAACTCATCCAGGTCATACTAAAGGTAATTAATTAGTTTTCAGGTAAAGCAATGTTAATTTGTTAAAAAAATTCTCCAATAAGGCTTTTCTTTATCCTAAATTATCTTAATTGTTGTGAAAACACGATTTAACTCGGTATCGGTCAACGATGTGCTAATATACGAGGAGTGCTCCGAAAGTAAGTTTCGTCATTTTTTGTCACACAGAAACTTTACAGCTAAAAAAAGCACAACATGGCATCATGAACTATACACCTTGCACTATTATTCGGCATAGTCGCCACAGACATTGAGACATTTGTAGTAGCGGGCAATCAGTTTGAAGAAACCACTCTAGAAAAACTCGGTGCCCTCCGAAGCAAGGAATTGTTGCCCAGTCTGCTCCACCTCAGCATTATTTTGGAAGTGACGTCCCGAGAGTGCGGCTTTCAATGCAGGGAACAGGAGAAAGTCCTATGGGGCATGATCGAGGCTGTAGGCCGGGTGATCCAATCTCTCCCATCCGAACCGTTGAATCCGATCTTGTGTGAGCCTTGCTGTGTGTGGTTTTGCGTTGTCGTCCAAGAGCACAACACCGTTACTCAAGAGACCTGGTCTCTTTCGTCGAATGGCGGACATGAGTTTTTTTTTGGGGGGAGTGTCACAGTAGTGTGCCGCATTGATGGTCCTTTTGATGGATAAAATAAAGGAGAATCACACCTTTCGCGTCCCTGAACATTGTGGCCATACCTTTGCTGCGGAGGGTGACACTGAATTTTTTCCTCACAGGTGATTGGGATGCTCCACGTCATTGAGGCGGCCTTGGTTTCTGGGGTAAAGTGATGCGCCCATGTCGCACGTCCATTGGCGACCACGTTGTCAGTACACGTCTGTCTGCCATCGTGATTTGTAGTCGAATAACTTCGGACACGCCGGTTTCCTGCTAGTCTCCCTCCTTTGGCTCTCTACGCATGCGTCATCCCTCCTCCGCTGACGCTCCTTCCGTTGTTGAACCAGCAAAGGGTGTGAATTCTTATGGCGTTGTTTGTTTCACCTGGTGTACCATCTTCTCTTAAAAAAATGACGAAACTTACTTTCAGAACATCCCTCGTATTTTAGAATTGTCTACAATGCTCGGGAAAGATGGATGGTAAATGTATAATGACCATTGCTTAGAAAAATGGTCGGTTTGCTGCTACTTCATACTACTTATACTTATAGTGTCCATAACTCTATTAAGGTGCGTTCACATACAGAAAACGAAGGCGAACAAAGAGTGATGAACGAAGTTGTTCGCTAAATGTAAACGTAGCAACTAACACCACCGAAAGAATTTGTTTGTCTTTGCCACGGCTCGTTCACCAGGAGGTACACCAAAGGAAGGATTATTCAGTTGTATCATATTATCTACTTGAAAATGAGCGAATATTTGCAAGCTTTCAGTTTGTTATTGTAGACATCCAACCCAACTTCAAACCGCATGCAATATTTGTTCATTAAAATTTGGTACAATATGTTCGCTACCCTTTGTTCGCCGTTGTTTGTTGTACAGTTACACGCCTTTACGTTCTCCTCAATGATGTTCTTCAAGTTCATCCTTGGTCAAATTCATCCTTGGATGATCTTCTTTAAAGGGGACCTTTCGGATGTACTGGCTGATTGGTCTTCCGTGTTCAAAACCATACCCTCTACATATATTTCTCTATCCCTTACTTGATTCCTATCATTTTAGAGTCTTTATTTAAGGTTGATTAATAATTATTAATTTGAGGGAATTGCCATAAGATGAATAGGTTAAATCTCTTGAATGAATTAGAACCTCGTGTTCATTATATAAATATCAAAATGCGTTTCGTGTGAGACGACTTGCAGAATTACCATCAGATGAATAGTGCCCATCTCTTGAATGAAGTAGAACCACATCTTCATTATTTAAATATCAAAATGTGGTTAATGTGAGATAACATGTAGAATTACCTTCAGATGAAAATAATTCATCGCTTGAAGGGAGTAGGACTAGATCTTCATTATATAAATATCAAAATGAATTTCATGTGATAACTATGCCAGCACAAATATATGATACCCGATAAGCTTAGCGAAATTATCTCCCTCTTCTTCCTCTCTCTCTCTTTATTTATTAATTATTTAATTTTTTGGTGCAGATTGACGCAAGAAAACTCGAAAACTAAATTTACTGATAAAAACTATCGATTAAGAGCGAGGAAAATTAAATGGATTCGTGTTAAACCTTTGTAAAAAAACGTATTCATTCACAAAGAAAGTGAAAAATGATTCTCAAAAAATATTTCTACTTCTCACTCATCATCACCCCCTTCAGGGATATACACAATCATACTTGTTACAGGTGACATTTTAAATCCTCGTATGTTCCAAAGCATTACTTGATAATAAAAGCCCCCGAGGTAAACACGAATAAAAATCTTATTTTCTATTAAAGCTAAAAATGTCCGGTAGTCACAATCCTAAAAAAATAATTTAATCTCCTTGTAAATAATTTTTGTAATGCAATAATATATTTCAGAGAAGTTTCGCTGGTGTATGAAATGTTTGATTTTTTTTAACTATTAGGAAAAACAGAAAAAGTGCGACTATACATCATTTTTCACTTTAAGGATTTTAAAAGGAACTGATATATAAAAAAACCATAAAAATATTTTGACCTTTTGCTCTCAAAAGTTTTTATCTAATGTATTTGGAGACTGAAATTTCGATACATGTGTTTATAGATTGATTTAAAAAAGCTTTGACGTAATAAAACTTCAATTCAGGAACGCGTAACATAAATTAAAAATATAGTTTGTACTTTAAGACTTGTTTTGACCAGTATAATAAAATGGTATGATAAAATATTGCACAAATACGATAAAATATAAACTTATAAAAAATATAATCAAAGTATTCGCAAATCTATATTGACCCACTTCTAATAATAGAGATCTTTTTAAGATTTGTATCAACACTTTCCTTATCTAGGAGAGCATTACATAAATTAAACGATATAGTTTGCACTATGATATAAAACGCATTTTGACCATTATGATAAAATACTACATAAATATAATGAAACGGCGATTTATTAAGAAATATAATAACACTTTAAAACTTTGTTTGTGAAGGCATTACATAAATTAAAGGATATAATTTGATATTCATAATATAAAGCAAATTTCGACTAGTATGATAAAATACAACACAAGAATGATAAAATATTTACTTATAAATAAATATAATCAAACTATTCGCAGATATATATTTAACCCCTTCTAAAATGAAAGAATTTTAATGATTTGAAGCAATTCTTTCTTTATTTCCGAAGGCATTGCATAAGTTAAAGGATAAAGTTTGTATTTTATTATATAAAACGCATTTTGACCAGTTTGATGTAACATAAACTTATTATGAAATATAGTAAAACTATTCGCAAATATATGTTTTACCCATTTTTAAAAGTAAAGCTCTTGATAAGTCTCGTATCAACTGTTTCTTACTTCAAAAAGCATTAGCATTTATTAATGGATATAGTTTGTACTTTATTATATAAAACGCAATTTGACGAGTATGATAGAATATCAACTTTTAAAGAAATATAATCGAACTATTCATAAATATAAATTTATCCCCTGCTAAAAGTAAAGCTTTATTTAAGGGTAGTAACAACCCTTATGTTGGAACGCATTAAAGGATCTAGTTTGTACTTATGTTAAGCGTAATTTGACTAGTGATATATAAAATACTACACAAGTATGATAAAATATTAACTTATAATGACGTATAAACAAACTGTTTTTTAAAATATGTATTTATTCCTTTCTAAAAATAAAGTTTTTTTATGTTTGTTAGCAAATATTTTCTTATATGGGAAGGCATTACATAAATTAAAGGATATAGTTTGTACTTTATTATGTAAAAAGTTTTTTAGAATGATGAAATACTACAAAAGTATAATAAAATATTTTTTAAAGAAATATAATTAAACTATTCGTAAATATGTATTTACTCCCTTCTAAAATCAAAGCTCTTTTTTATGTCTGGTGGCAACTCTTTCTTCATTTTGGAAGGCATTAAAGAATCTATTTTGTACTTATGTTAAACCTTTTTTGATCAGTATTATAGAAAATATTACACAAGTATAATGAAATATTAACTTGAATAATGAAATATGAATCAAACTTTTCTAAAATATTTACTTACCCCGTTATAAAATAAAGCTCTTTATATGTCTGGTAGTACCTATTTTCTTATAAGGTACGAGTATTACGTAAATTAAAGTTTGCATTTTATTATAGAAAACGTATTTTAACCAGTTTGAAGTAATATAAACTTAAAATGAAATGCAATCAAACTATTCGCAAATATATATTTTACAACTTCCTAAAAGTAATGCTCTTGTTATGTCTGGAAGCAACTAGGACTTTAAACTTCATTTGGGAAAACATAACATAAATTCAAAGATACAATTTGTACTTAATAACTTAAAACGATTTTTTACGAGTATGATGAAATACTACACACAAGTATAATAAAATATTATCTTTTTAAAAATATAATCAAACTATTCATAAATATATATTTCACCCCTTTCTAAAATTAAAGCTCTTGCTAAACTTTATTTCGGAAGGCATAATATAAATTAAGAGATATAGTTTGTACTTTACTATGTAAAACGTTTTTTATAACCAGTATGATCAAATGCTACACAAATTTAATAAAAAATTATCTTTTAAAGAAATATAATGAAACTGTATGTAAA
Organism: Dolomedes plantarius; assembly: GCA_907164885.2. Lineage (NCBI taxonomy): Eukaryota > Metazoa > Arthropoda > Arachnida > Araneae > Dolomedidae > Dolomedes > Dolomedes plantarius. The sequence continues at coordinate 77,204,515 of OU015493.1, read as the reverse complement.
TATATATTTCACCCCTCTCTAAAATTAAACCTCTTTTTATGTCTGATAGTAACTAACAATTTAAAACTTTATTTGAGACGGCATAAATTTAAAGATAAAATGTGTACTTTATTATGTGAAACGTTTTTTTACTAGTATGATGAAATACTTCACACAAGAATAATGAAATATTAACTTTTAAATAAATATAATCAAACTATTCGTAAATATATATTTACTCCCTTCTAAAAGTAAAGCTCTTTTTATGTCTGGTAGCAACTATTTCCTTAAAAATAAACGCCGCTGCCAAACGTGAAGTTCAAACGCTCAAACGGAAAAGAAATGTCTCTTCCTTCCTATATGCCTCCATATCCCCTTTGTTGAGCTAAATGGGCTTTAAAATTTACATTTTACGGCCGAACAGAGAATTTTTGCTATTAAAGCATTTTGAATCACTCCCTAAACGATTCTTAAAATCAGAGACATCGTTTTTTTCGATATTTCAAAAGTTTTCATTCGGATTGAAGGGGAACTATTGTATTCGATCGAGCATAAAAATTACAAGATCAAATAGTTATTTTGTTTATTCAAATGTCGCTTCTCTTAAAAAGGATCAGTGTATACGTGGGAGGGGATATAAACCAGGGGAGAGTTCTTACACTCTAAAAAAGTTTATTTGCTTATTTTGAGTCGGATGGAAGAAGGGAGAGTATAAATATTTTACAGAATTCTGAAAAAAAAATTCCAAAACTCTTTTTTGACCAAATCTGTCTATTATTTACACACGGAATTTTTCTCATTTTATGAAGAATGAATAAAAAAAAAGAATTAATGTAAATTTTTAATACGAAATAATTTTCTGATTAAATATTAACAATTATTTAGAACTTTTTAAAATGTTCTTAAAAGGATTAACAAGATTAAACCGATTTCTCAAAACGTTCTTAAACGGAATTACTGCAGTTGATCGGGCATAAAAATAGGGCACAAGATTAAATTGTAATTTTGTTTATTCAAATGTCGCTTCTCTTAAAAAGGATCAGTGTACATGCTGGGAGGGTAGAAAACAGGGGAGAGTTCCTACACTCTAAAAAAGATTATTTGCTCATTTTAAGTCGGAAGAGTGAAGGGGAAGTGTATATATTTTTCAGACTTTGGGAAAAAAATACATTCCAAAATTCTCTTTCTATGAAATTTGCCTATTATTTACAGACAGTAAAAACAATTATTCAGTATAAAAAATTATTCATAATGTTTAAATGTTCTTAAAAAGTTTAAAAATGATTAAAATGATTTTTTAAAATGGTCTTAAAGGGAATTATTGTATTCGATAGGCCATAAAAATTACAAGATCATATAGTTATTTTGTTTATTCAAATGTAACTTCTCTTAAAAAGGATAAGTGTATACATCGGAAGGGGTATAAAAAAGGGGAGAATTCTTACACTCTAAAAAGTTTTCTTGCTCATTTTGAGTCAGATGAAAGAAGGGAGAGTATACATATTTTACAGAATTCGAAACACAAAAAAAAATCCAAAATTCTGTTTCGACCACATATGTCTATTATTTACACAGAGTATTTGCTCATTTATGAAAAATGAATAAAGAAAAGAGGAAATAATGTAAATTTTTAATACGAAACAATTTTCTGATTAAATGTTAAAAATTATTCATAACTTTTAAAAATGTTCTTAAAATGATTGATATGAATAAACTGATTCATTAAAACGTTCTTAAACGGAATTATTGCATTTGATAGGGCATAAAAATCGGGCACAAGATCAAATTGTAATTTTTATTCAAATGTCGCTTTTCTTGAAAACGATCAGTGTAAATTCGTCGGAGGAGGTAGAAAACAGGGGAGAGTTTTTACACTCTAAAAAAGATTATTTGCTCATTTTGAACAGAAGAATGAAGGGAGAGTGTACATATTTTATAGAATTCGAAACAAAATTCCAAAACTCTGTTTTGACCAAATCTGTCTATTATTTACACACGGTATTTTTCTCATTTTATGAAGAATGAATAATAAAAAAAGGATTTAATGCAAATTTTTAATACTAAATAATTTTCTGATTAAATATTAACAATTATTTATAACTTTTTAAAATGTTCTTAAAAGGATTAACAAGATTAAACTGATTTCTCAAAACGTTCTTAAACGGAATTACTGCATTTGATCGGGCATAAAAATCGGGCACAATATTAAATTGTAATTTTGTTTATTAAAAGGTCGCTTCTCTTAAAAAGGATCAGTGTATGTTGGGGGGTTGTAGAAAACAGGCTGAGTTCCTACACTCTAAAAACATTATTTGCTCATTTTGAGTGAGAAGAATGAAGGGAGAGTGTACATATTTTATAGAATTTGAAAAAAAAATTCCAAAATTCTGTTTCGATCAAATTTTTTACAGACAGTAAAAACAATTATTCAGTATAAACAATTATTTATATTTTTATAATGTTTTTAAAGTGATTAAAAATGATTAAAAGGATTTTTTAAATGTTTAAAGGGGATTATTGTATTCAATAGGGCATAAAAATTACAATATCATAATACAGTTGTTTTGTTTATTCAAATGTCACTTCTATAGAGATGAACAGTGTATACATGGGAAGGGGCATAAAAAAGTAGGAAGTTCTTTGACTTCAAAAAAATTATTTGCTTATTGTGATAAAAAGGACTGAAGGGAAATTATTAATGTTTTACAGAATTAAAAACACAAAATCTATATTATGTTTCAATCAAATTTGTTTATTAATTACGGACAGCATTTGCTCATTTTATGATGAATTGAAAAAAAAATAATTTTATTATATTTTTAAAACTAAAAAAGTTCTAATTAATTATAATATAAGAGTTATTAATAATTATTTAAATGTTTATTAAATGATAAAATATGATTTAAATTATTGACACATTTTTTTTTCTGATTATATATTAACAATTATTCATAATATTTAAAAATGTTCTTAAAATGATTAAAAATTATTTAAATAATTTAAATATTCTTAAAGATAAATATGTATTCAATCGGGCATAAAAAATTCAAGATCAAATACTTCTTTTGTTTATTCAAATGTCGCTCCGCTAAAAAGGATCAGTGTATACGTGGGAGGGTGCATAAAAAAATAGAATGTTCTGGAACTTTAAAATGTTAAATTTCTCGATTTGAGACGCAGGAATGAAAGTAGTGTACAAATATTTTACATAATTTGAAAAAAAATTATATTTATATATATATTCTATTTCGATAAAATGTCCCTTCTAATTACAGAGTATTTACTCTTTGGTGATTAATTAAAAAAACAAAATAAAGCGAAATTTTTGAAACGAAAGAATTTTCTGCTCAAATATAAAAAATTATTCATAATTTTTTAAATATTATTAAAATTGCTTCAAATTACAATGAAATCTAAATTTTTAATTTTTTTTCATTTCCTATTTACCATAGGAACTAAGAAAAAACTATCTATTGCGTTTTTATTTTAAAATAATTATTCCATCACAAATGCATTTTCTCAGATAATTCATATTCAGAAAAATGAAGGAAATAAATATTGTTTACATAATTTTTCCTAGAGCTTACTTTGACTTATTTGTATTATCTGAAACTGAATGCGTTATTTCAGAACAATTTAGTTTTTTTAAAATATTTCACATTACTCAATATTTTACTCTAAGTTTCCATGTTCTGATAATAATTTTTAGCCTTCGAGATCTAATGTTATTCCATCTTCATTTTAAACTAATTTAAGAATTTTAATTCTTTCCTTATTTGAAATTCATTTAATAGTATGCAAAATCTCTAGCAAAAAAAAATAAAGTCTAATCAAGTGAAATCTCCCTGAAAAACAAAAGTATAACTAAGTTATGTTAGGTGTAAAAATTGTTGGTGTTGCTTTCTTTGTGTATTTAAAAAATTATAGTTTTGTTAATGACTGTTTGTTATCGCTAATTTTATATATATATATATATATATATATATACAGGGTGATTATAATTAAAGTTTAAGTTTCAAAACGCTATAAAAAAAGAACCACTGATGAGAATGACGTCAAATTTGAACGGCATGTTATTGAAGAAGGCGGAAAACGTATGGCAGAAGAAAAAATTTAGTTTCAAAAAGTTAGCAACAGATGGCACTGTAAGCGTCAGAAGATGTAAATTAAAATACCTGTTATGCACTACACATTTCAGTGTTATAAAACCGCAAGGTACACGGCTGTTCCTCATTTCGCGTCTCAGACGTTCGCCATGGGTGTCTCACTGTAGGACCGCGCTCTGCTGGTAGAGCTGTATTACAAGAACGATGATTGTGCAAGAGTAGATCTGCAAAAGTTCAGGACACTGAATGGTATAAAAGAAGGCGTTGGTCCAATGAATGTCGTGGATCTGAAGAAAATTGTGCAATAATTCGAAACGACAGGTTCGTTTTATGTGCAATCTGGTAGAGGGAGAAAACGAGCGCATTCGACGGTAGTTGAAGAAGTGACCACAGCATTACAGGAGGGGTCGGCCGGTGGTGTGCAACCGTGCAGTGTACGAGGAATTGACCGAACATTGGACAGCCCTACGAGCACGGTGCTGAAAATTGTACAAAACATCCTGCAATGTTAACCGTACAAAATTGGCCATATGCAGGAGTTGCTTCCGTCTGACCTGCCAGCAAGGGAGACGTTTGCGTTACAATTTCTTGGTCTCATGGAAGTGGATAATGAATGGCCGTGGAAAAATTTGTGGACAGATGAAGCCCATTTCCATCTGACAGGGTAAGTCAATACCCATGTAGCGTACTGGAAATATGGTCTTTTTTTCCCGAGACCCCACAAGGGCTGAAACACAGCTGCGTGTTTTTCAAAGAATGTGTTGTTCGGTTCCACCAGTTCGGAACACGTGGGGGGACTAAAAACCGTTTCCTTACAGATGCAGCCACTAAAGCTGTCATCTTGGACGTTTCTGCAATGTAGTAAAGTTCGGCGACTAAGAAGAGCTGTCAGCCGATAATCTGCCGGCATCTGCCACCCCCCTCCACCCCTTCTGAAAATCCAGACATTGAGGGGAGACGCTGTATAAAATCCGAGCGGGATAGACGTGTTTTTGCTAGGCTCCTGTGTGGCTGGGCCGAGAATGGGCCCTGGAGCGTGTATTTGTGAATCTGCACGTAAATTAAGTGATTATGTCGGAAGTGTTTAAGGTTTAATTCTTTTTGTAAATGAATCTACTTGTTATGTTTTTGTTTTAAAAATTTGGCTTTCGCTTTTAATTAGAACTCTGTCTTTCTTTGGTATGGATCAATAGTTGTGAAATTTTTTCAAAATGCCTCAGAGAGTTTATCAGCCTTACAGTGACGCCACACCCAGAATTGTCGAATATGGGCAACAGAAAATCCACTGGCAATGCACTGGTGGTGGGGGCTTTACGGCATCATTCATCCTACAGCCATATTTTTTTCGAGCAGACGGGTGCTTCCAGTCCTTTTACCGTTACCGTTACCGTCACTGGTCAGCGCTATGCGTCTCTTTTGCGCAACCACGTCATTCCAGCTCTGCAACAGCGTGGATATGTGGATGAAATATTTATGCAAGATGGCGCTGCTCCGCACATTGCACATCCCGTGAAGCATCTGCTGAGGCGCCATTTCAGAAATGCTCGAATTATCAGCCGTCATTTCCCTACAGCCTGGCCGTCCCGATCACCTGATCTTACTCCGTGTCATTTCTGGCTGTGGGGTTATCTCAAAGATGTTGTGTTCCATGCTCCAATTCCAAATTTAGCGGAATTAAAGCCACGCATTTCGCAACACATTCTGAACATCACCCCGGAGACACTGCGATCCGTTGTGGAACATGCTGTTTGTCGCTTTTAACTTTTTGCACACAACGGAGGACACCATATTGAACATGTATTGCGCCAGTATCGCGACATTTCCGAACTTCTTTGATGAATGGTTCTTATGCGGTATGTTGCCGCAAAACTCTTGAAACCGATTTGTCCCTTTCGATGTGATATGTACAGTCATGCAAATAAAATTGCTCAATAATTCTAATTTGTCAATGCATTTTAATGTGTAACTTACACCTTAGCCGTAGTTTTACGAATCATTTCTCATTTCTCGTCGTGATTCTGCCGCTTACAGCGCCATCTGTTGCTAAAATTTGAAACTAAATTTTTTCTTCTGCCATACGCTTTCCGCCTTCTTCATTAACATGCCGTTCAAATTTGACGTCATTCTCATCAGTAGTTCTTTTATTATAGCGTTTTGAATATATATATATATATATATATATATATATATATATATATATATATATATATATATATATATATATATATATATATATATATATATATATATACTGTAGCCACCGCTTATAGTGATAAATAGTTATAAGAGTCAACCGTTTATAAGAATCAATATCGCAAAAAACAAAAAGAAATTCCATGTTGTATTATTTCCATGTTAAAATTTTCGCTTTAAAGAATCTATCCACCGGTTTTAAGAATCAGTTTACACTCCTCGCTTTCCTTTCATTTTTCCAAAAAAGCCAGGCTCGAAGTTCTTTATTTATTTTTTTTAAAGAAAGAGTGATAAGATGGGATGGAATACAGTCTTAAAATGCATCCCTTTCTTTCTTAGACATAGCATAATAGTTTCCCCTTGAGCACTTTAGCTAAACACTGTCTTATTAGATTGACCCATGGGCATCCTACCCGTCCGGATCCGATTTCACTTATCTCCACTGCTAAACAGATACAGGGACTCTTTTTTCCTACCTCCCACATCCTGGTTGCGGCTTCCTGGACCCTCAAACACATGAATCTTCGGCGAAGTGTCCACTATTACTTAGGCAAACGTGACATTATTAGATTTAGCATGTTATCAAACCGTGAAGCGTAAGCTAGAAGGTGAATCTTGGTCTGAGACTATTGGTATTGAAAGAGGTATAAAAAGTCTCCTGAAAACTTCATTACGTCAAACTACCATAGAAAACTTTCTTTTGTACCCTTCCTCTAGTTGAAATGTTAAACTGTTATCAGGTATGATGTAACAAATATTGGATTTTTTTCTTCTCTTACTATAATCATGTGTATCTACTTATAGGTCTAGAAATTAAGTTGTATTTTTAAAATTATAAAAAATAATTTTAATAAAAGATAATTAACGTAAATTAAAGAGTATTTTATAGTACTAAATTATCTAATATATGTATATATAGTTGTGTGTGTGCCAGTCCAAAAACCTAAATTTCGGCTATAAGAATCAACCGCTTATAAGAATCAAAAACAGTAATAACAAACGTGATTCTTATAAGTGAAAATCACTGTATATGTATATATATATATATATATATATATATATATATATATATATATATATATATATATATATATATATATATATATATATATATATATATATATATATATATATATATATATATATATATATATATATATATTTACATAATTCCTATTCTTAACTTCCACTTTGTCTACCGCCATGCTTGGAGTTGTTTGATTAAGTAACTATTTATTCAGTTCTTCTGTTTCTAATGGATTGTACGGTGTCTAAGTATGTTTCTTATTTAGATAATACGTATCAGAAACAATCCATTGGTTTTTAGACAGTATCGACACCGCTGATGAAGGGATGCTGTCTAAAACCTATTTAATACATATCTTTCATGTTCTTGTTCCCGCAAGTAGTTTTAGAGCTCATAGTGGTATTTCACTGGTATTCAACCATATATATATATATATGTATGTGTGTGTGTGTGTGTGTATACACACACAGACACATCTTTCCATACAAAAACATTGATAGTGATATCTTTACATACGTATAAAAATGTCTGAAGCTAAGCATCTATTTGCTAATGATATAGGCACATTTACATATTTCACCTGTATTAACACAGAAATAATATTTTTCTCCTCGATCAAAATTTCGAATGTTTTTGCTCTTGCAGCAGTATATGCGTTTACTGCAGATGTTATCTTTAAACACTGTGTCATTTCATTATATTAAAGGGCTGAAATTTACCCACTGTCTAATAAAGCAGTTAATACATAAAGTATACAGTTCTAACAAGTAATTAAAGTGTTCACCATCCAAATATTTCGGGTGCATGCTTTAATTCGTTAGAGAATTATTGTGTCAATCTCCTCTCATAAATTTACAAGGTCGAAAGGTATCATACAAATTACGTTTATTAATCCCTTCGCGCATGTAATCTTCTCTGCTGTTATATGCTAATGCCACAGGACTGGCAATATAGTCTGACCCACCGTTTTGAAACTTACTAAAATGAGAAAGTTTCATAAAGCAATACTACATTTTTTTAAGGTTAAAAAAATATTCATACTAGTGGTTTAAAAAGTGAAAGAACATTATGCGAGACTATAATCATACAAGTTTATCTTACAGCAAAATTTGATGGTTTACACTGAGGGGTAGAACAAATTGAAAACTTGCTCTCATGTGCTAGATCTCAGACGCTTTACCGACGTTATGATACGTTTCATTTTAAACAGATTACGGCAGTAATAATAGGATAAGGAAGAGGCTAGATAAGGAATCTCGAAAAAAAATGAATGAGAAATTTTCGGAAAGCATAATTAATTTTTGTTATGGTCCCAGAATTTCTTCATACTAGTTATTTTGTTTTAAGAAAAGAAAATTATGCGAGAATATAATCATGCAAGCTATTCATACAGACATACTTTGAGGATTTACAATAAGGAGTAGAACAATTATGAAACGTGCACTCATGTGCGTAGACGCTTCTCTTACATTAGTTATACGTTTTCATTTCCAAAAGATTACAGCGGCAACAAGATAAAGAATATGGAAATGAAAGTGAATTAGAAATTTCCAGAAAGCAGAATTAATTTCTGTTAGTATCACTGCATTCCTTCATAATAATTGTTTACGTTTAAAAAACAAAAGAAAATTATGCTAGATTATAGACTTACAAGTTGCTCTTACAAAAAACTTTGATGATTCACAATGAGGGGCAGACAAAATTGGAAACGTGCACTCATGTGCTGGATCTAAGACTAATCTTACACATTACTTATACATTTTCATTTCCTAAAGATTTCGGCAATAACAAGATAAGGAATCTGGAAAAGAAAATGAATGAGAAATTTCCAGAAAGCAGAATTAAATTTTGTTAAAATCACATAATTTCTTCAAGGTTAAGTATTTGATATAAAAACATAAAAGAAAATTACCCGAGAGTATAGTCACACTAGTTACTCATACAGCAAACTTTGACGATTTATAATGACGAATCGGGAATGTTCACTCATGTTCTGGATCTCAAGCGTTTCTCCGATATTACTTATAAGTGTTCCTTTCCAAATTATCACTAGTGTCACATGGCAAGAAACGGGCTAGATAATGAATCTGATGAAATACATATATGTGCTCTTTGTCTACTTAATGATGGTCTATAATTCCCCAACATTCGATCATCATTAACATTTTGCAAAAAAGACACGTTCACCTATTGGCGCCTTGAAATTCATAGTGGTAAAATGTGCTCTACAAGGCATATAACAGAACAAGGCAAACTTTGAGAAATCTGGTGACTAAGATATTACGTTCTGGATAACGATTTACTCTGAACGACCAGATGTATGATCTCCAAGGTGTGGATTCTACTAATTTCAAGAGCCCAATAATACGTTCAGTTGAAAAAGCTTTTTAGCAAAATAGCACCATAACCATTTGCGCACGTCATATCTTGGAGTGTGAGTCTCATTCTTCGTGAAGCTTTAGCATCTCACATTGAATCTGTTAATAAGTTCAAAACAGTCGTAAATCGACTGTACTACGAGTGCATGGAAAATGCACCATGCTTATCTTCTAGATGAGTCTTAGGGCCCTAAGCTGAGTTTTGGGATGTTAGTAGACAATCAACTCTAACTCAGAGATGAAAGAGAATGCTGCATTATAAGAATGTTTGTATTTCTTAAGACACTCATACCGAATATCTCTGGTGTTGGTGTCATCGTCTCGCTTCCGAAAGGAAAATAAGACTTTATCTATACCACTCAGAGTGTCTGATGTTTTACAATAGGGTCGAAGTTTGGCTGAGCCGGTTATTTGTTAACTAAATTGGTTAATATGTCCAAAAAAACCGTTTATTCACATAACTACGAGTATGTGACAAACACTGTATGTGTGACTTCCAGAAGTGATGCTTACTACCAGGGCTCCCAGACCTGGGGTTTTAAACCCAGATCTGTGTTTTTCAGTGACCACATGGGTTTATAAATGTTTTTCAAAAATATCTCAAAATCTGGGGTTTTCCCTTGTAAGTTAAAAATATAGTAAAAAAAAAATTAAGTGTATTTCTCACTGTAAGCATACTTTAACAATGTTAACGTAATTATGAAAATTTATTAACGTAAAATTATAAAAATGGAGGTCATTTCGATTGAATAGTAATATATCTCCATCATACTAAACCATTCCAGATTTTTGTATTTGTTACGTAATATCAAAGAGAGATTCTATGATCCCAAATATGGAATGTTATCACGCCCCTCTCTTTTTTACGTCACTCTTCTAAATAGAAAGAGATACTTTTTTTTTCAAAAGTTAGAATCAAAACAAAACAAAAATTCTCTAAAAATTGAAACTCTAAAGGATTGTACTATGGCAAAATATATAAATAGATATCATGGAAATTGTCGTACCTGGATACCTAAAACAGAATTGGTAAAAGACGTAACAGAGAGAGCATATTATAAAAGCTAAGAAGCAAGTATTTAAAAAAATATAACAAGGAAGCGAAAGATACAATGAATTAAATTTGACAAAAATTAAATAAAATAGTTTTAATTTAACTTGTAAAAATTTCGTGTGTATTACCTTATTTATATTTTTTAATCATTTTTAATAAAATAATATATCTTTTAAAAAAATCTCGTTTTTTGAAATTACTATCTCGTTTTTTTTTAGATAAATAGATCTTGGTTTATTTCAATTACACACATAAAACCAGTTAAATGCTTAAATATACTGATTTTATGTGCTTATTACACACATAAAACCAGTATATTTAACCATTTTACGTTATATTAAAGTCTGATATCAAATTTTTAAGTAATATTTTACTCAGTTATGTAAAAAGTTATTTTATTGATCATAAAATGCGAAGACAAATACTGCTATTTTTCTTTTAAAAGTACAAAAAAGGCAAAGCAATGGAATTGTTGAAAAATTGAGCTTATTATTGTTTAGTGACATGTAGTTTCATTTCGGTTGTCACGCAAGACTCCTTCTTCTATTGTTCCATTATATATTTTTAGTTGTAAAATGAATTCAGTGCTTTATCTTAGGAACTGAAAAAATTGGACAGTTTTTTTTCCGTAATTTATTTGAAGGTTTGTATGACATTCCGGTTTCTTACATCTCCACAATTTGAAAAAAAAATAGTTATTGAAAAAACATCAAAGAAATATTCAGCATTTTTAAAACTATATTGCTGGTTAGAAATGTCAGTTTTTTTTAAATATAAATATCGACAAATATTAAAAAAATATCTTTCTTGTTTTACTTGTAGTAAAGCTAATTATATTAGATATAGAAATATGGCTTGGTTTGGTTCGGAGAACTACGGTAAATTTTTACTACACAAGAATTAATTAAACCGGAATCTACTACATAAATCCGTTTCAGAACGGCTACAAACTTCCATGAAAAGAGTGTGATTTTAAGCCACAGACTCAGGTACCAATTTTTAGCTCCCTTGAAATTCGCCCATATTCCTGTAAAGCTATGACTATAAAAACGTGGTTTATTTTTCAAAGACATTTTCGTTAACAACCTTGACTAAATTAGGCTTTAAACCGGCGACGGCAGAGTGGAATCCCATTGTGTAAAGCTCAATGAAACCGTATTAGGGTTGCCAAGCAGTGGCTTGGCTCTCCCCATACTGGAACTATCTCAGTAGTCAGCTGTGTGTTGTGCAGTACTACAGTTGGTCGGGACACGAGCTCTTGCTCAACTCTGTTGCCCCCCGATTATAACATGCTCTACTATGTTCTAATAGATTATAAATAAGTACTACTTATTATTATTAATTTCTACTATGTTTATTTCAATATACAGTCCACAAATTCCTCGACCATAGAAAGTTCCTTATAGAAGTTTCCTACCCTTTGGACCATACACATTGTTCTGAAGATCACTAGTTAGGGAGTGGAGAGAGTGGCTTGGGGTAGCAACAGACCGGGTGCGTTTTCTAGTTGTCAATAGACACCATACTCGGTGGCTGTTATTGCGGCTTTCTTTATTAACAGTGATTGTATAAACGTGACCAGAGGGCATATTGGACGCGTTTTGGTCTGTATACAACTCATGCCATTCCTAATAAAATTAATCCTGCAATGGGTTTCAAACGAGAGAGCAAGTGGGTCTTCATTACCAAGGAAACCAAGTGGTCGTTCAAACTCGTTGCACCGAAAATGTGCAACGAGTCCATGAGTCTCATATATATATATATATATATATATATATATATATATATATATATATATATATATATATATATATATATATATATATATATATATATATATATATATATATATATATGTGTGTGTGTGTGTGTGTGTGTGTGTGTCAAAACATAACTGAACTGTCAAAATATAGTTGAGAAGTACGGGGAAAGGGGGTTTAAAATGGTAAGAATCTAACATTTCATATACAAAGCGCGCGTATTATGCTGTGGGGAAAATAATCTTTTAAAAGCGACTTTGAGCGGAAAGCGAATAATTCTAGGCGAGATGATTTATTTTTAGAAATGTACAGGGTTTGGGCGCGAAGCTAAAAATACAAAATCAGCAATAATAAGGGTCCAGATGACCAAGGTTGAGGTCTGCAGATGCGCCGTGCAGCAGGAGCTCGGAGGAAATGAAGTTTTGGCGGTAGTTTGAGTACGAATTTCGTTGCTGGCTTTCACTCGCGGCGGCGTGCTGAAGAGTTGACAAAATGGCTACGTGAAATAGATTACACTGGAACGTGGTTATGTGAATAAACGCTATAAATAAGGATTTAAGAGTATTGACTGTGTCGTGAATCCATTCCCTGCCACTCGTCCAAGGATTTAAAGAAGATGTGGACTGCTTTATTCATATTTAAACATGGGAGAAAGACAAGCTCCGTGTCATAAATATATATATATATATATATATATATATATATATATATATATATATAACATTAAAAACCCCATACCATTTTAAAATCTAACATTATTCTAAATTCCCTTGGGCGTACGAGCTAACTTTCGTTTTCAAATCTAAGTCCTAAAAGGCCTCTAGTGGAAAATATTAAATGGCTTCCTTTTTCAAACCGTCGCAGCGTCATTCGAGATTTCATATAGGCTTTGCGCAGATTACATAAAACACCATGTGACTTGTCGACAACAACAAATCCCTAATCGCTATCATGATCACATGATTAAGTTTATATAAGCCGTCTGATCAACATACATGTGCGCTTTTCGGATTTTGTAACTGCCTTGGGGAGACGTACTCTCCTCCTAATAAAGTTTTGTAATGCTGTAACTTGCTGCGTCGATTATTATTATAGCCACGACTACACCATCAGCCCCTGTGATGTGCTGGACGCCCATTCTCTCCTTCGGTTGTCCAGTATGTTACATATATATATATATATATATATATATATATATATATATATATATATATATATATATATATATATATATATATATATATCGTGGGGAAGTCACTTCCGTTACCATGAGATGGACAACAGAGTTTGGAAAACTTACAACAGAATGTAGAAAACGTCTTCGGCAGCATATCGCAAGTAACGAGCGCCACCTGAGTGATGTTATTCCAGTGGTAAAACTGGATGTAAAATCCAGTGGGTAAAAAAACCAGATTGTCCGTACTCATTGAAAATTTGAATCTTTTCTGTCTGCAAAGTGTTTCATTCGCATTTTATTATCTTTTGAAATGGGGGAGTTCATTCTTCCGGCACCCTCGTTTCGGCCCACTTTTATTAGAGAATCTAAATTAAATAAAATAGATTTTTAGTACTTGTTTTTCCTAGTACTTTATTCACACCGTAATTTGTAAAACAAATGTAGTAAATGTGATAAAGGATATAAATGTTAAAGTAATTTTATATAACTTAAATGCACATGTATAAAATTTTGATAGTAAAATTACCTTTTATACAATACTAAATGTATTCAGAAAATGTTTGCATATGTACAATATATAATTTTTATTAAATGTGAATAGTTTTAATTATTTATATATTAGTAAGGATGTATAAGAGTAATATGCAAACTAATGCCTTGCAATCATGCTGAGATATGTCTTTGTTTTACTGCATATTGTTACCGTGATGCATAAAAATCCAAGAATGTTTTCTTATATCTTTATTTTCAAAACACTAGTAAATAAAAATAATATCTGCATTAAGGTTTTTAGAGTAATCAATTACGGCTTAGTAACAAACATTTCATTCTAGTAACTTTTTCCTTTACAGCACTTCAGGAATTACGAAAGACCCCGAAGTGCAAACCTTTTCCCCTTTTCCATTTTCATTTACCGTCATATTCCAAATGAGATTAATTTGTAACGTTTTAGCAAGAGAGTGATTTCCCCCCATTTTAATTTACTTAAACTGTGTAACTTGTTTGAATCGTTTTTTAATCCCCTTATCAGATATTCATGACAACAGTGTTCCTATTTTACAATTTTCAAGTGTTAAAATATCCTGAATATTTAATGATGTAAGTCCTTTGAAACAAGCTCAGTCAAAATTGATTTTAACTAGTGTCATGTAGAAATACTGGAATCAATTATTCACTGAACCATTGTCAAGGGACGTGCTTATAGTTAGCTATTCATGGAAAATTTTATATTTTTGACTAGCAAAATTGTATATGAGAACACCTGCACCACATAGGAGTGACTAGCTCCCCTGACATCTCCCTTTTCTGTGTCGGGAAAGTCTGTGGACTTTTAGAATTGTGTATTTGTGGCCGGCTACAATTTTACTGATGACACATTTTGTCTTCTAGGACGAATTGGTATTGAGATTCTTGAGGGAAAAGGTCTCTTTACTCATCCGTATTAAAAGTAGAGACATTGAAGATATACTAAGATAGCATACATTGCATAATGAAACTTAAAAACTAGCAAAATAGTAACCAATCAAAGCTGGAGAATTGAAGTAGCTAAATACTGAGAGTTACGACCTCATAAATAAATAAATAAATAAATAAATATAAATATATATATATATATATATATATATATATATATATATATATAAATGCCTGCATTCTATTCAGAAAGTTTTCCCTTGAGGTAACTCATTTGGTTAAGCCTCCTGATGAAGAAATCAGTCGGTTGCCTATTTTTGTGGTTTAGTTCATTTACTGCTACAGACTCATGCATTTTGTTGCGTGGAGCCCAAAAAGCGCGTGATTTCGGTTTATTTTTGTCTGCATTTTTCCAGCTAATAATTATCTTAATTTGTTACATTATTTACTTTTGGTTATATATATATATATACTATATAATAAAAGCTGAAGGTAAACAAATGTTAGTGTGTGTGAGTCAGCAGACACGAGGACGGGCTAATCTCGCGAACCGAGCATAGCAGGATATCGCGACTGGTACCGATGGACGCGGAAGGACGAGACGCGTGCACTGGGACCATCCTCAACTTTCGAAACTTTAAACTTTTTTAATTATAAATTTAAAACCGCCGAACTCAAAAGAAGCGAACAGCAGAAACAGATGACATTCCGGGTGGGCCAGCTCCTTTCCGTTTCGCAAATTTCCACTATTTTCATGTATGAAAAATTGAACTTTTTCGCCCACCAATCGACAATTTTTTTATTCCCATGTGTTTTACAACTCTTCATCTTTAAGGATATACACATTTTTATAAAGTTTAAAATGTTTTTCATTTCAAACGAAGCTTTTTCCCCAAAGCAGTTTTCCGAATTTCCCGAAATTGACAATTTTGATGGACAAATATTTCGTTTTTTTGCACCTATTAATGTAAATTTTACGATTTATCGGCATCTGATAGATGTTCAGCTTCCAAAATATACCAAATACAATTAATAAAACAAATGTTATCATTATAAAAAAGCGTACTTTGAAAACTCTCTTTTGAAATTTCCCGCACTGATCGCCATAGTATTTTAATGTAACTAAATGGGGAGTTCGTAATTTTTTGACTTATTATTTTACTCTCCAATAATTCCAGCAAGTTCAAGAAATTTGTTTCTAATTAATGAGCAACTGATGAGGATTCTTCCGCCACCAATTTTGAATTCCTGAGAACTGTCTTTCTATTTTTTTAAGCACTTTTTCGTTCATGAGATTTTCTATTTACATTCGGCCATGTTGCCAAAATGAAAAGTATTAGTTGAGAACGAGTCATTTAATAATTGAAATTCAGAAATAATTTTAAAGCACCAGAAATAATTTTAGTTTCAGGAAAGGAGAAGTTAAAACCTTTAGAATTTTTTTCTATTAAGGTGAAACGTTGCAACGTCACTGGCTACGTCAGTTTTCGTCTACTACCCGATAATCGATCACGTGATTATCGGGTGGCAGAAAACAGAAGCCGTTCATATGCGTTTGCATGTGTTTTTGGACGATACCTTCATTTTGAGTTAAATAATTTAAGTTTATTTATAAAATTCCTCATATTAGTTGTATGTAACAGGTATTTTAACATTTTTTTTTTAATATTTCGCAAAGGTTTAAGAGAATATAATCATTCTTTCGTTGATAATGATTATTATTATGTTCAGATATGTATAGATATCAGGATAAGTTACTTCAGGACATTGTCTTGTATCGTAACTCCAGTCTTCCTCTGTCAATAAATACGGGTCACATACTGAAAAAAAACCTTTCCGGGCTGTACCTGAATGTTTAATTTATTGATATACCTTTGTTTAGATACCGTATCTAAAGACTTTGCGTAATCTGAGAGCATTTTATTCAACAAGCTATAAGAATGTTCATTGAACGCCATGTTAAATTATGCAATGTTTTGCCACTCCTCGCCAAACAAGAAGTAAAATCTGCAAGAGTTGAGATGTGACATGCTGCAAGACACTGCCCTATTGAATGAGCTTCTGTCTTTGTTTAAAAAGCAAAATTTGAAACGGAAATTTGAAAGAATTATTTCAAAAGCCAAAAACCTAAATTTGAAAAAGAGAATTTAAAATCATTATTTCGTTTTTTAAAAATTTTAATATATTTTTAAAAGTGATTAAACGGTTTTTAATCTTTAAGAAATGAAACTATTTCATTTTAAATCGAAAAAGCAACAGATTGGGTTGCCACTCAGTTAATATATATTGTATATATATATATATATATATAAATCGTAACAGATATTTTAGAATCAAAATAATGTAGCAGAAAATTTTGAAATTAAATCTAATAGAACATACTAAAGAATGAATGTACAGTTAATATAGTACAGTTTGAGGAACATTTCTTTTACTGTATTTTAATATTTTTTTTGGATAATGTCTCATCGTCTGCCGTATTAGCAAGAAAAAAAATTGTCAGTTTATTTCGTTGTTATGCACGTGACGCCAAATTAATTTAAAGTATCACAAAAAGAAAAGAAACCACGTGATCAAAATTTAATAAATTAAATTCTAAAAATTAATCTTTAAAAATCAACTGAAAGTCAGAAAATGGAGGTAAAGATTAGAAAATGATTTCATTTTAAAAGAATTTTTACAATCTTTCTCGTGATGTAAATTTTATAACCTTTAGATTATTATTTTAAATGCAAACTTTAAAGAATGTTACAAAAACAGTTTAAAAATTTAGTTTAAAAAAATCTAGTTAAAAAAATTTAGTTTAAAAGAATTTTTCGAATATAAGTGCACCCCTACACTATAAGAAGAATCGGTATGCAAATTTTCAACCCTTTAGGTCCATCGGTTTGGACTGTGCGTTTTCTGTCAGTCAGTCAGTCAGCCAGTTACGGAATTGTTTTATATATAGAGATTTATATGGTAAACAAATTTTTAAAAAAATTAAGGTTTTTAAAGGATATGGAAAGCACACGGGGCATTTTGAATAATACTAGCAGGTTTGAAAAAAGTTTTGAAAAACATACATTATTCTGCCAAAAGATCCTTATTTTGGATTCTAAGGGTCTTCAATGCAGTAAAAATGAATATTAATTATTCTCATTCAGTAGATAGAGTTAAAAACTGAAAATTTAAAAATTCGAGGTTGAAGGTCCCTTGTCCCATTAATAATCATCATAGTTACAAACGATACGCCACAATTCATTCGCCGCCTTTAGAGCGTTTTAAAAATCGCAAATTAGGAAAGATCCATTGCGATATGAATAGACTTAAACACGTGAAAAGTAGGGTAGAAATCGAAAATGAAGCATAACATAGTTTAATGCCACTTCTGAATAATCATAGTTACAAACGGCATGTTACAAGTCAGTTTCCCGCCTTTAGATATAGTAGTACTGTTTTAAAAGTCGCATATCCAGAAACGTTCCATTCCGAGATTAATTGACTTAAAAACAGATGAAAGTAGGGTATAAATGGACAATGGAGAATAACACTGTTGAATGTCCCTTCGGAATCATCATAGTTACATTCGGCACGTTAAAAGTCAGTCGCCGCCTTTAGATATAGTACTGTTTTAAAAATCGGAAATCCGGAAGAAATACATTCCGAGATGAATTGACTTAAGGACAGAAGAAAAGTAGGGTAGATATCGACAATGAAGCATAACATTGTAGAATGCCACTTCGGAATTTTCACAGTTACAAACGGCACGTTAAAAGTCAGTCGCCGGCTTTAAACTTTACTACTGTTTTAAAAATCGGAAATCCGGAAGAAATGCATTCCGAGATGAATTGGCTTAAGGACAGATGAAAAGCAGTGTAGAAATCGACAATGAAGTATAACATTGTAGAATGCCACTTCGGAATTATCACAGTTACAAACGGCACGTTAGAAGTCGGTCGTTGCCTTTACATATACTGCTTTAAAAGTCACAAATTCGGAAAAGATTCATTCCGAGATGAATTGACGTAAGGCCAGATAAAAAGTAAGGTAGAAATCGACAATGAAACATAAAATTGTTAAATGTCACTATGCAATAATTGTTACAATTTTTTTATATTACTCTAAAAATGTTATTATTTGTTTAATCCAAGACAAAGATACTCGGGATGGGAAATAAATTTTGAATTTTTCGAAAAAAAATTTTATCTTCGTAATTCATAATGAACGAATAATTTACTATAGATTTCCTTGGTATTTCTATTTCGACATGTTTTTTTAATTCATTTCTTTATGCTGTTTAAATACGTTTTTTATTCTGTCTGTTAAAAAAACGCGTTTGGGAAAAAAACGACTACGATTTTTTTTTCACATATATGCAAAACTAATTATAGTTAAGCTTACAAATAGTATTAATATCATTACATTCCGTATCTTGAAACATTTGCTTTTTTTAAAACGTTTGATATCATTTTAACAAATTGTTTCATTACTCGGTTTAAAGGGGAAAAAAAGAGCCAAAAAAATATAGTATGCGTAAAATTTAAAAAGAAAATCATGTAACAAATGTTTTTATGATAGTTAACGAAAGATCCTCCGATCCCTTCGCAATTAATTGTCGACAGGTTTAATGAAAGTTTAATTGTATCAAAACACTGTTTTTATATCTAATCATGCAAAACGTAATCGATAAATAATTAAATATTTAATCGATACTTAATCAAAAAAATTAAATGCATCTTTCCAAAACAAGGGTAGGTATATAAGAAATAATTTTTGTAAAACAATACTAATTTATTAAAAGAAAATGCAAATTTTTAACTTATAACAGTTATAATATGCTATTTATATGTTATTTAAATATATATGAAAGCCTTATTTGAATAGTGGGCCAACTCCAATTTTGAAAAATGGAGTTAGCCTCACTTTCATGTTCGCTCAAGTCATTTCTATCTTATTTTAATAGAGGTACACCTTCATCTTATTTCTGATGCCAACAGAGGGCATTGAAAATCAGACTTTAGTAGTCATTTCTCAGCACTCATTAGACTTTAAAGCTCTGTATCGCAAAATAAGCAAAAATGTAGTTTGTCCACTATTCAGTTAAGGCCTTCATATTTTTTTTAAAACTTCAGTTTAACCAGGAGATCGGGGTTATCTGAATAATGAAAACACCGACCATTATTGCAGAACTTTATATTAATAAATTGCAGGCCTATCCCTGACTCGCAAAACAGCATAGATTCAACGGGAGTTAGAGTTACATATGTCTTGTACATAAAACATTGTAATTTAGTATCAGTAATGTTGTCCCATTGATGCATAATTGTTTCAAAGATGTAGAAAGAAAAGAGTATGATCGAACTGTTAACTCCAAATGTTCCCACATTAGTTCGTTAATGTTACGGTCTAGCTATTTTGGTGGCCAGAATAGATGTTGTTCGGCATCCTCCAGCTGTTTAAACACAGTATTTTTACTCGTTTGAACCAATAAATGGGAGTATTGTTGTCCTGGAAACCCGGACGATCATTAGACAATAAAGCCTAAAACAAAATATGCATGTGGTCTGCCAGAACAGTTTTGCGGACTTCCGATGACGCTGAAGAATAATTATGTATCTTAGGGTATTTCAAAAGATAGCACCCACAACATCAGAGAGCCACATCATTTTTGACAATGGGTACCAAGCTGTCCAATGCTTCGGAAGGTGTTCGCCAAACTTTTTTTCTACCAGAAGTAGGAAACTGTGGGAAGAGCAATTCATACTACAAAGTGACACGTTGCCAGGCATTTGAACTCAAGATTTAATGTTTGTGCCATCATCTGACATGATTTTACTCATATGTGTCTGTAACGAGTGGCTACTGAATTGAAGCACGGTGATAAATACCAGCATTATGCAGATTCCGACAAAAAGTAATTACTTATACAGGATCATTACAAGTCGTATTTCTGCTGTTATTTTCAGTACTATAGTCTTAGGCTTTTGTCATACAACAAGTAAAAAGTTCCGTCTTATTCTCGACGAATCTTTGTGTGGTGTCCACACATTTTGCGCTTAGAGGTCATTTCTTTATCATGTCACAATCTTTGACACCGAGCCTCGTGAAAGTGCACCGACAACTTCCGCCTTTCTAGTTACTGAAGCCTCCGCAACTCATGCTTCAGTTATGACACATCTATTTCAAAAGTCAGAATATGTCTCTTTGCAAATCTTTCAGAACAGACATTTTGAACATTTATTACACAACAGCTAATTACAAATCGATTATACAGAAACTGATGGGTATTTGATACTCGTACTTCACCACATTATACAAGAGTTGTATATATCTGCTAGCCGTTGAAGAGTCAATTGAGTCGTTGTCATTTTTTGCATGTGCAGCAACACATGCACTTTTTGTTAGTGGTGTTTCCATCATTTTGACTCATAAACCTGTGTAGTAATCATGTAAAAGCATTATTTTAATCATCCTCAAAATCTAACTTCAAAGCCTTAAAATGACACGAACAAAATAAAAAAAAAAATTACTTTGTCTTTAGCGTGTTTCCAATTACTCTCGAGATGCAAAATAGTCTTTATTTTACCAAAGACCATTCGTTTGGAGGATAAACTTTTATGAATTAACTTTAATTTATTAGTCTATTATTTAAAAGAAATTTATGGTATTTATTAAATAATGCATTTTAAAATTAAGTAAAATTTATAGAAATGTAGAACAAATTGATAAATTCTGAAAAATTTCTACTTTGATGCATTTTCGAGATATAATTCTAACAACCACCTGCACGACGCAGGAACTGATTTAACGATGTTTTGATTTCAAGCAGAGTCATAAGCAAGAGGTTATCCCAGATTGTCAATGCGAATTAACTGAATATATCTTTTAAAAATAATAGATAGGGGAAAATGTTGCATATCTAAACGATAAAACCCACTAAGGTTTTTTTGTAATGTTTGACCTGAAAATAGCAAGATGTATATAAATATACAACCCCTTATCTTTCTCTAAACCATCTTCATATAGAATTAAACTGATGATTCTTCTCCAAAACAGCTTACGGTTAATTTTATACCTATTGATCACATTCAAAAAGCAGATTTTACCCTAATACGCTTGAGTATCTGATTCAAAAGCTGGAATTTAGTTACTCCTTCAGCTGCAAGTGAATTTGAGGATACCCTCGTATAAAAGGATTCATTAGCAGATCTGAGATAAATCTATACTTTACCTTACACCATGCTGAACAAACTAAGATATATTTGTTACTTGTTCAGAGCTGCATACTTTCTTCTTCCTTTCCACCCAGAGGCTTCCGTGTGTTTGCATAAAACGTCGTGACCGGAACTAACCGGCGTCGGATCTATGTTCCCATTTCCCCGTTAGGAATAACATTTTCTGAGACACTTTATTACTTTATTAAATCATACGAGAAAAATTTCATATGATACATAATATTTTTATTCCTTAACGTAAAGGATAGAGTATCGCCTAAATGAGTCACATTATTTTAAAAGTTTCTTCTCTTTAATGTATAAGTCGTTTCGACTAGCCCCAAAGATTAAAACGCTTTCATTAGGAATTTTATTTTTGTATGAAATAAAATAAAATGCTTTAGAAAAGTTACCTTATTAATTTATATGAGGCAAATTTTATATAGTAAAGAAAATTTTTAGGGAAGGATAGAGTATCATCTAAATGAATCACTTGTTAAAATTTTCTTCCGTTTAATGCAATGTATAAGTCGTTTTGTCTAGAACCGAAGATTATAACAGTTTCATTTGGAATTGCTTTCTGCAAGAGATTAAATTGAATGATTTAGAGAGGTTTACTTAAAGAAGAACAGAAAGGTGTTAAAATGAACATATAGCGCAAGCATCTATTGAGGAAACGGGAAAATAATTATATGTTGATTAGAAATATATCAATGGAATATAAGAATTTGATTCCTTTCCGAAATTATTATTTATGATTTCAAACAAGTTCTAGCTTTGAATATTATTTTTGAAATGAGTATAATTTAATATTAATTGAGTTTTACGTACAACATTTAGATGACATTTATAACATTTATCAAATCAGCGTCAATTGTATCTGGTTCATACGATGAATTCTAATTATTACAAATCCCTATAAGTTACATAAAAACATTAATCCTTAGAACAAATTAAGAAATAACAGTGACCTTTCTCGTGTTCTTTCAGAAAATTTTTAATATCCTAAATATATTTGTAATGAAATGTTAAAAAAATTAATTACAAGAAAGCACTCATAACTTACTCTTGAATAATTTTGCATTAGAGACCTTAAAATATCGTTCAGATTTTCAATTAGTAATTAGGTATGCCAAAATATTCTAAATAATCACGCCCAGAAAATGAAAGACTGTCACAATCAATTTTATCAGCAGAAAATAGAATAAAGTATGTATTATATACAAGTACTAGCTGAATACCCGTGTATCGATAAAGAGTACATTTTAGGATAATTTCAATGAAAAAAAAATTAAATTGCCTTTTTGGGGATTTCCTTATAAGCAATATTTTTTATTTCTTCACTGGGTGGAACTAATATAACCAGGTTCGTCCGCGAACTTACGAGTAAGCAATCTACGTAAAACTGACCGTGGGAGAAACAATTTCGATTAAATCTACTCCAGCGTATTTTAAAGTTCGGCCTTGAGATTTATTTATCATCATGGTGAAGCATACTTTGAGGGGAAATTGCAGTTTTATATATAGGTTTAATTTAATATCCATAAAACATACTAATTTGAATTAAATTCTTAAAAAACTCCCATCTCCATTAGTCTAGATGTTAAATTTTATCTTTTACTATACATTTTTTTATCAATTTATTTCGTTGTTATGCACGCGACGCAAAATTAATTTAAAGTATCACAAAGAGAAAAGACATCTCGTGATCGGCATTTAATAAATATAATTCTAAAAATTAATCTTTAAAAATTCACCAAAAATCAGAAAACAGAGGCAAAGATTCAAAAAAGATTTCATTTTAAAGGAATTTTTATGATATTTTATGTGATATAAATTTTATAACCCCCAGGTTATTATTTTAAATGCAAACTTAAAAAAATTACAAAAAAGCTGAATTAAATATAAAAATCTAAAAAGAATTTTTCAAAAATATATTTAGTGCACCCTTACATTATAAGAAGAATCGCTATGTAAAATTTCAATCCCTTTAACCAGCGGTTTGGTCTGTGCGTTATCTGTCAGTCAGTCAGTCACGGAACTGTTATATATATATATATATATATATATATATATATATATATAGAGAGAGAGAGAGAGAGAGAGAGAGAAATAATTTTAAATAATTAATTTGAAATAGAGTATATGTATACTTTTATCCAAGATTAATTTTCATTTAGAGGACTAGGGGCTTCGCCCCTAGCCTCGCTACGCTCGCTCCTCTGGTGAATCAAGTGAATGAATGACTCAATAGTTTTTTACAGCGATTGAGTCATTCATTTGTTTACAGTTGAAGCTTCCCCCCCCCTCCCGACGAAATGGATAAAGCCCGGCGAAATGGATGAATGGGTGAAAAATCGGATCTTCTTTGAAAGGAAGCGAATGAAAAGATTTTTTTGAAGTATTTCTTTAAAATTCAATTAAAAATCGAAATTTTAAAATAGAGACTTGAAATGAAGTTTATGTGAATGAGAAAGCTTTCATCTTCCAGTTGATATAAATATTTTCTTTGTAACATAATAAGTCTGAGCGCATCGAATTTATATATCTCGAAACGCATAAATTTTTCCAAAAAAAGGGTTTTCAATTTTAATAAAAATATCAGTCTGTTTTAAATTATTTTTAAACAAATGAGGTCTTGTTTGAAGGAGAAATGTCTGTAGTCTTAGATTGTAAAAAAAAAAAATTCTACGATCCTTTTTTGGCGAGTTATCGTAATCTGAACATGAAAAAGTCAATATTTTCCCACAAAACATAAAATAAAAAAAAACTTAAAGTCCCACGAATATTAGACATGTCTTACTTTCTTCCCCACATTGTTCTGCATCGATTGGTATGGGTCTCGACCCCATACCCCCAGCGGTTTCGGAGGAGATAGCGTGACAAGCTTTTGACAGCGGCGGCGGCGGCAGCGGCAGTTAGTTCTTTTTAGAATAGAGAGATTTGAAATAAAACTGACATTGTTGTGATATTATATTACTTGAATCACAATATTTTTTCTAGGAGTTGTCACAATAATGCTCTCATATACTGGCTTTGTTGATATTAATGTCCTAACTTACAATATTTGTCACCAATTATTCGGTTCAAATTCATACAAATAAAGCAAATAGCAATAAATATCAAATTTGCTTCATTATTTTTGAATAAAATAGAGGTAAAACTGAGGGTAAACTTCAATAGACATAATTTTTTTTCTAATCTATCGCATTCGTCTGAGACTTGATTATGGTTAAATTTTATTCTATTTGGAACTACGAAAATGCTATTCATTTGGAGAAAAAAAAACTTTTTTCTGATAGCAAAATTTTAGAACTATATCCTTATTTATTTTTTTCTTTTGGATTTTGAAATATTCTGTAGCAAATTTCAAATTAGAAAATTATTGCTGTTAAAATCACGGGCAGACTGTTTATATCCATCGTAAAGTATTTTAATTTGCATTATTTCATTCAACTGGTTTTACTTAATCTATATATATAAAACATTTCGGTAACTGACTGACTGACATATGACGCACAGACCAAACCGCGGGACCTAAAGGGCTGAAATTTTGAATGGCGATTCTTCTTATAGTGTGGGGGTGCACTAAGAAAGACTTTTGGAATATTTTTCTAAGATAGTTTAAATTAAATTTTTAAGCTGTTTTTGTAACTTTTTTCAAATTTGCATTTAAAATAATAATCTGAGGGTTATAAAGTTTATATCACAAGAAAGATCATAAAAATTCCTTTAAAATAAAATCTTTTTGGAATCTTTACCTCCATTTTCTGATTTTTGGTGAATTTTTGAAGGTTTATTTTTAGAATTTAATTTATTAAAAGCTTATCATGTGGTTTCTTTTATTTTTGAGATACTTTAAACTAATTTTTCTTCACGTGCATAACAACGAAATAGATAAAAAAAAAATTTCTTCCTAATTCGGTAGACGATTGGACATTGTTAAAAAAGGATTAATATACAGTATAAGATATGTTCCTGAAACTGTACTATATTAACTGTACCATATTCTTAGTCTGTTCTATTAGATTTAATTTCAATATTTTCTTCTACATTATTTTGTCTATAAAAATATTCGTGACGATTTTTTTATAAATATATATTTTTTTGTTTTTTTTACACGAATTGCATACATTGGCCATTGTATTTAATTTAGAATGTACTCCGTAGCGAAGTACGGGTATTCTGCTAGTATGCAATATAATTTACTTTGGAAAATTTTGCTGTACCCCATTTTGACTTTATGGAAAGCCGATATTAGTATATATTTTGTCTAACAACAACAATGAAAAAAAATCCGAGAAAGAATACATTTACGTAAAAAATGAGATAAGCAAAGAAAGCGTTTGCACTAGTTTATTTTTTGTGTGACTACATGAGTTTAAAACGCTGTAGATGTTTGTCAACTACATCCTTTGGTGGATTTTGACGAACTGGAAGAAATCACTTACTGGACGACTCTCTTCCTTTAACTTCTACATCCAATCTTCCTGAACTCTATATACACAAATACTACCCTGAGCTGCTTCTGCAACAGAGTTTGCTATAACCTTTAACCGACCTCTCGTAGCTTTTCTGCTTTCTTTTTCGAAAAAGAAAAGAAAATAATCGTTAGATTATTGTAGAACTTGCATGTAGATTTCTACAAATAGAAAAGAATGAACTTCTAAACTGGTAATCAATCGGAAAATAACTACATATTATTTCACAGGTAGTACTTATAGTTTTAAAATTATATACCATATACGAAGATACAATTTGGATCAGAAAAAAAAATGGTGATTAATATTTTTCGTCGGCCCAATTTCGAATTTCAATATAATTGATTCCATGGCATATGATTTTTCACAAATAAATAGAAATTACTTTTCTGCCTTTTATGTTAACAGTGAAACAATAATTTCTTATTTAGCCTTTGAGATGGGTACTTGCTGTAATATGCTATGTAATATGACATTTTCCAGAGTAGAAAATTTTCTTAAATGAAGAAGAGAAAGTGTATTAATGGTAAAAAAAACTGCCTTCTTATACAAAATGCCCTTCATTCCCAGACTTAGTATATAATACATTATTGATCATAAATTCACAAAATAATTTTACTTTATCTTTGGTAGCGACTGCGACGATAGATAATGTTTCAAAAACACTCTATTTCAAAACTCATTGAATGGATATCACGCTATGTGAACATTTTGTTGCACATAACTATTTTGTATGTTTATGACAAAACTCGTCTATATGCATGTCTATGTAGATATTTATAGCTATTAAAAATTCATTGACTTTCAAATACGATGTGAAACATGATACGACAGGGATTTGAATATTTTGTTAGGAAACTCGTATCTTAAAGCATGTATAAAACTTTCTATATAACAACAGCCCGCCTCCCAGTAGATTTTCAAAAAAACTTTGAGGAGTTGACATATAAAGCTAAAATTTCTATAAATACTTTGTTTTTAGAGAAACGATAGAAGTAGCAGCAAGTGAATTTATTTCTTACAAGTTAACCATTATCGGACGCAAATGCTTTGGGTCGGATTTTTAATTGCCCTTGATTTGGCAGGTGTCTGAGCATGAAAACTCATGTTGCTCGCAAATAATATTTACTTTATCACTTCTGAAATTTTGATTTTTATACTATCATTTCAGTTTGTCGGTGCGGGCATCTATCATATTTCACATAAAAATCGTTACCAACATTCACAAATTTTCATTTCCTTTTTATTCACATTAAACTTCTAACGATAATGACCTGGACGATGGACGAATGGCTAAAGCGCTGGCAATCGGTACCAGAGTTCGTGGGTTCGAGTCCCAATCTTGGAATGTATGTTTGTAGCCATTCCGAATCGGCTTCAAGTTGTGGGTCATGGGCTAATTAGACTCCGTGTAGCACAAAATGACTGTAGCACTCAAAACCAAACCAATCTAGTGATAACGATTTACCTTTTATGGGCTTATCTCATCGGCAGTATCATTTATGCGATTGTTGGAAGAGTCAAAATCTTCATACAGTTTAGTTTTACAATTTTTTTTTTATTATTCGTCATTACTATAAGCCTCTTTGCGCATTTCTGAGAGAAAATTATAAAAATACTTTTATCTGAAATACATCGGACGGAACTTTAATAGTGGCAACTAGGTATGTACAAATTATACAGAAGAGATACAGGGGTGAAACTTTTATAGCTCTTCAAAGTAGTAATCAGTATTGTTTAGAACCCGCTAACCCCGTTAAAATTGCTAACCTCTTCGAAGCTGCATGATGCCATTAGCAACACCTTATTTGTTCCTCCTTCGAATAGAGCGGTCTACAGCCAGCAGAATCTCTGGTGGAATTCACGGAGCGGTTCCATCATCTAGGGCAGGGGTTCCCAAAGTGGGCGATATCGAACCCTGGGGGGCGCTGGAACGATCAAGGGTGGCGGTAGCGTCCCTGGTGACATTTGGGGGGCGGTGAACGAAAAAAGGGGGCGGTGAAAGCATAAAAAATAAGACAATTCTAAAACATTCCTAGGACACTGGACACAGAGTGTACAGGAAAGACCTAGGTGGGAAACAATCATGTATTGTGAGACTTGTTAAGTATCTAGTGACTTAGTTTCTATATTTGGTCTTATTTACAGACCTGAGCATCTTGGGCAGTACCCCTAAATCTATTTTTTGCAAGGCCTCCCATTCCACGGAGTTTAACCACTTCCGGTCACTGATGATACCGCCTAATAAATCTTATTTAAAGTTTAAACTGGACCGCCTTAACTACATCCGGACCATATGGGCTTTGAGTACCGCTGATGCAAAAATAAAAAGTACTCTCGTAGGTCGACAGCTCCCGAAACCCATACGGTGAAGCGAGCGTTGCACAGTCCGTTTGCTGACTGTACGACTGGCACCATCATTAAACTGGGTGGTAATTTGAGCTAATGTTTGGCTTCGCTGGCTACGTACAATACGCCTGAGCCGTCTCTCACCACGCACTGTCAAGGCTAATTGTCCTTTGCAGTTTGCCCGACCGGTAGTTTTTTTTCCACCATCTATGTATTCTTGGTATACTCTTGACACTGTCGACCTTGAAAATCCTAGCTGCCTGACGGTTTCGGAAATTGAATGGCCCATGCGTCGCGCACCTACGATTTGTCCGTGATCGAAGGCGTCTAAATCAGGCAGTTTACCCATACTGGCAATTCCAACAACTAATTCAGAACAACCACAGTACGCGATATATATGCAGTTACCACAGCGCCCTCACTTGCTCATACATGATGCGCAGCGCTACACAATTTGCATAGGCTTTGCTATCCCTCATTCAGTGGCACTTCAGTGTATATATATATATATATATATATATATATATATATATATATATATATATATATATATATATATATATGTGGGCTCGGGAGCCTGCCTCAGAGCCCATTTAATTAATTATCAGTGTTCTGTGTGGTGTCAGCACCTAGCGCCGCTCACCGGAAGGAAAGGTGCGCGGGGGAGTGAATCTCCAGCCGACGAGAGTTCCGGCAGACGAGAGATGGACGTCAATAAGCGATGACGCGTTTATCTTTTAGCAGCAGAGGGCTGTTTTTTTTCATTAGGCTATAATGTTAATTAACGACTTTCTCTTTGTAAATATCCCTTGTAAATAATAAGTTTTCATTAAATGTTAGTATAGATATCCTAGTATGCGTTTATAATAGTTTAAGTATTTGTTTTAAATTAGCCGCTCGATTATCCTGTCCCACATATATATATATATATATATATATATATATATATATATATATATATATATATATATATAGATAGATAGATAGATAGATAGATAGATAGATAGATGTTTAATCCTTTACCGATATCGAAGGAGAGGCAAGTGAAATCCTAAAGTACTTTTTCGCTGAGTATTTTCTGTATGACTCACATATAAACTAGTCTCCAATTAAGTTTTTGTGGATTTTCTTAATTTGTTTTTAAAGTACCCAGGGTTGTCCCAATTGGTCGGCAGATCTGTACTGTTCGTCCGGTGCCCAGGCCTATAAAAATGACCTGCTCAGAACTTGGGAAATCAACCCTCGACTGTGTGTACAGGTTTTGCTACGTAGTGACCGGTCTTTAGTTTGACAGGGCGTATAGGCGAGAGCCGTGGTCACCGTAATAATTTCGAATTATTTGTTTTTAATTTTATTTTTCCTTTTTGCAATTTTTTTTCTGTATCTAAGTGCAGAGTTAGAAGTGGAGAATACTGACATTTCGTGCAACTGCCGAAAATTTATAGTTACGCTATTCTATTTATATTTATCAAATCATCTGTGATAATTGTAAACTAAATTGTGCGTTAATAAGAAATAATTCTTTAAATAAGGGAAAATTTAATTAAGACTATTAACTCGTTTTAAAATTAATTAATCGCATGAAATTGTAGTTTTATATTTTAGCGATGACGCCATCAAAATTAGTAGAATCTTTGAAAAAGTACATTCTGATAAGAAAGATAAAACCTTATCTTATATTTTAAAGTAATGAATTAAAATTTTTTGAAAAAAGCCGACATTGGCAAAACTCTTCTCAGTAGAATCCAAAGGGTTTAACGATGGGTTGCGTACTTCATATAATATTTCTGAAATGATTTTTAAATTGGGAAAACCGCATACGTGGATGAACTTATTCTACCGGCTATAACTGAAGTAATACGCACTATGCTACACAAGCTACCTTCTGAAATTACAAAGAAAATTCGATTGAGCAGTAATACAGTCCAAAGAAGAATTGATGAAATGGATCAAGATGATGAAGACTCATTATGTGAGCATTTAAAAACATCCAAGTCCTCTATTCAGCTTGATGAGTCAACTTTGCCAAGAAATGAGGCCTTAATTTTAGCATACGTGCAATTCATACAAGAAAAAATATGCTAAGAATTATTATTTAAAAAAATTTGCAAACTGATACCAAGGGGCAATCAATATTTCATGCATTGGAAGAGTTTTTCAAAGAAAAAGAAATCCCCCTCAGAAATGTCTTATCAGTTGCTGCTGATGGTGCTCCAGCGATGATAGGATGCTACAGGTTTTTTTTTGCATATTTAAAAAGAGCGGTTCCGAATGTATTAACTGTGCATTGCGTCATTCATCAGAAACATTTAGTTTCCAAAAATCTGAATGAACGCCTTCATAGGTCATTACAGAATGTCGTTCAAGCAGCCAACAAAATCAGATGCAACGCATTGAATGACATATTGTTTGGACAACTTTGCATTGAAAACTATGAAGAATTCAACTGCTTGCTGCTTCATACAGAAGTTCGTTGGCTGACAAAAGGTGCCTGTTTGGATCGATTTTATAAACTATTTGACTCTGCTAGTGTTCTTAGAAGACAAAGATGATAATTTACGAATCAACTTATCGATTCCAAAAATGACATAGCCAATTTGACAGACTTATTTAGTAAATTCAATGACGCAAATCAAAAACACCAAGGCGATGAGCTGAATTTAATAAAATCAAAAACTGTGATTTCCGCTTTTATGTCAAAACTTCCACTGTACAAAACAGTTTTAGGAAGAGGGGAATTCAGCCAGTTTCCACATTTATCAGCAATAGAAAAACATGATGAAGACATGCCTATGTATTATCAGCACTTTAAGGCTCTCCATTCTGACTTCAACCAACGGTTTGAAGATATCATCAAAATGAACATACCCGATTGGGTTTTGGATCCTTTTTCAGGATCAAACTCAGAGGAATCTGTAAAATTACAAGAAGAACTAATAGAAGTATCAAAAAATGAAGAATTAAAATTTAAATTTAAACATAGCTTTCAACAGTCCTGGCTGTAAAAAGAGATACTAACACTTCACCCTGGATTATGAGCTGTGGTCTACAAAAATTCTTAATAGCGTTTCCTTCATCATATTTAGTGGAATGTGGGTTCAGTGCGGTCATAAATCTGTGAACTAAAAACAGAAACCGACTGCAAATTACTGATCGAGGTTATTTAAGAATGCTTCTGACTAAAATAGATCCGAATATAAATAAATTGATTGCTATGCACAAACCTTCATATTACTGTTATTTGTAATTTTTATCAAATGGTTATTATCCTTCGCCATCTTAATTTTTGGTGTGTAATGCGAATGTAACTATTGTTGATTTTAAGGACTAATTTTACAGTTTGAAGCTTCAAGGTGTCTTATTTACAACAACATATTTCTTTACTATGTTCTATATATGTAGAAAAACAGATACATAAAAGGCCGAAAATTTGTCATTGTATCACTGTTTACTCACATAGAATGGAAAATTTCCAGGGGGGCGGTTAATAATTTTTTCTCTGAAAAGGGGGCGGTAGGTCAAATAAGTTTGGGAACCACTGATCTAGGGGATGAGATCAAAGTCACACAGACTTAAGTCCGGAGAATGTGGGAGACTGTAGAGCACTTCCAAGCCCCAGAGAGCAAACACATCAGCCACAGCGTGCGCAAAAGCCTTTTCCTTCCATCTGTACGATGGAACAAATTATTTCGTACAATAGACCGGTAACTAAAACATCGCTTTGTTCATCCTGTCACTGTGCCATCGTGTGATGTTTGTGGGAAGAGCTCATTCACTCTGAGGTAAAGCACGTATGTGACGCACGTGTGGTATAAGCTACTTTCACGGGTTCAACGGTGTGGAGGTTCTACAACAGTGTTACCAATATTAACCCATTTAAGACTGGCGTTGCGAAAACGCAACATCAATTTATGTATTTTTTAAAGGCATGCTTTAAGTTTTGTACGTCTGAAGTAACATTTTTATATTATTCTCTATACTTTGATTGATCATAATAATTTTTTTGTTTCCACATTTGCCCGTTTTTAGCACTTGCAAAAAATTGTTTTTTTCTGGTGTTTTGAAAGGGAAAAAATGACTAATTTCTAATAATAAACTTAGATAGCAGGACATGTTAAATTTCCGATTTGATGCATGATCCGAGTTTACTAGAGACTAAAGAACAAAAGGGTTTCAACAGGTAAGGCATAGTTTTTATTTTTATGTTTCTTAATTCATATTATTAAAAATGTTGCGAAAACGCAACATCTGTCCAATGTGTATTACTTAATTCCAATGTGTATTATTAATGCTGCCTAGTTTTTTATGCAGTAAATTGGTATTGTTTGCTTTTCAGATAAGTTTGTATCTAGAAAAAAGCGATTTTTGACATTGGAAGAGACATTGGAGTATTTTCATGGGCTAGATGATGATGATATTTCAGAATCGTCCTCAACAGAAGCTAATGAGGAAACATAATTCGTTATTATCCCTCCAGATCCGGATGATTTGACGTATGAAGAAGCTATTGATGATAATATTTTATGTGAAAATCTCGAATAGCCTAAGGACATTGCAGGTGGAATCGACATTTTTTCTAGCAAATGTAAAAGTAAGCAATATAGTAAGAAAAAGGAGAACATTGTATGGGAAAATGGAGACTCTACATGGATGTAATGA
This sequence comes from Dolomedes plantarius, assembly GCA_907164885.2. Lineage (NCBI taxonomy): Eukaryota > Metazoa > Arthropoda > Arachnida > Araneae > Dolomedidae > Dolomedes > Dolomedes plantarius. The sequence continues at coordinate 77,170,743 of OU015493.1, read as the reverse complement.
ATTCAAAAATAAGTTTATTAGAGTTTCAGAGATCTATATCTTTGAGACAGCCATATCTTTTATTAAAAGGCTTGAAGAAATGCAGAAGAATTCTGTTTTATCTGAAACTTCACATGTTGGAAGACCATCTTTAATTCAAAATCTAATTCTCAACGAAACTCGGAAAGACTGTATGGGCCATATTATTACTAAAAATAGTGAAATAAACAAAAAAATGTAAACACTGCAAAAGTCAAACAATTACTGTATGTAATAAGTGTAATGTACCTCTTCATGGGAAACGTTTCAAAGATTTTAAATTTAAAAAAATTATAATTTTAAGTTTTTATATTTTTAAAATTTTTATACCGCTTTGGACTGATGTTGCGAAAACGCAACATTTTGTAACTCTCGTAAAAATAAATTTAATTTTATGGAAACAACTTATTTGTGTAATTAATGTTCTAAGAAGTGTTAAAAAACTGTTTGGTGCATTTCCAATAATGGAAACATGGAGCGGTCCTAAATGGGTTTTAAAGTTCCATCCCTCGTATGTCAGTTTATATTGGCATCCCTCATCGTTATCATTCAAATGTAAAAGCTAATCTACATCTCTGTTTTGGCAAATTGTCATTCTGTTGTTGTTACTTATGCCCCTGGCCGGATTATTCCAGATCAGGTCCATATAGGCTTGGAGGCTGAGGTTGGGGGATGGCCCCGGTTTACAATGGCTCCACAAGGGTCAGAGTTGGACTTTAGCCAGGTGCCACCTGAATTTCAACCGGGTCAGAACACTATGGTCGTCTTTAAACAATGTGTGAGGATCGAAAACTTTATTAAAACTCCATGATTTAAAACCTAGAAAAATATGTATTTAATTATGTAATTTTGCTAAATAATTTTCTATCTACATATTTAAAACATTCAAATTCAAAATATATTTATTTTAATAAAAAGTAAAATTGCATATCTACGGAAGATAGTTGATAAATATGAATACTCATATTAGTATATAAATATTTTATTCTATATGCATGAACATCTGTCTGTTTGCATATTGAGAAAATATACGTGCTGGGCGTAACATATTAACTTCTGACTAATTCATAGCTATGGTATGTTAAAATAAAAAATAAAAAATGATCGTTACTCAGTACGATCACGAACATTTCATTATTTCCTAAGGCCAAATTAATTAAAACACCATTCAACTGGAAGTCCAGAACAATGCGCCACTCTTTGAAAAGATTATGTAATTCCTGTTTTTGGATTTTGAGTATTGACTGTTTCCATCCCCTAAGGCAGCGTTTATATGTTTGCTATTTAGACTGACAACAAAGCTTGTAGATACAACTAATAAAAAAAAGCAATATATTGACCACCCAGCAAGGCTTCCTGACCTCCTACGCACTCAAATCCCCTCTTTATGTATTTCTTGTTTGATGACTCATGCCATTAGTTTTTTAGCTCCTTAAACACTGATACTGACCTTTAAAACACTCTGCAGGTTAAGTGTTACATTTGGAAAAAACACCAATAAGGAAACAAAACGTGGTCCCTGAAAACTGAAAACTAATAAGAACTGCCGAGAGCAGAAGAAAAAAAAGAGTTAATACTTATTATTAAGTGTTATTAGCCTCCGGCGAAAAAAGTTGCTCTTACGACATAAGTAACCATTATTACAAAGGTTTTTTTTTGTGCTTCAATCCTTTAGTAATAATACCTTTCACCTTCAAAAGATTACAGAATGCTGTTTGAATTTCTCCTGTGATGTCTGGTAATTTATCGCTATTTGCTTCGTTCCGGCTTTGAATAAAGTGGCGAACTTTAATCAGTACATTTATTAACTATTCTGAGTTTTTGAAGAGTTCAAATGTATTTCCTTTTTGTATCTTTTTCAGTTATTTGCGGTGAATTGATTTATGCTGCTTTAAATGTTTCCAAATTTATTTATTTTGTAGTTGCATGCACTTATAAATCCGGCTGAGTAATTCTGAATGCAGATTTTCATAATATTGAAAAGTTTGAAAGAATGCGGAAATGTACGATTCTTTGAATAATTTTTGAAACAGTGTTCTGCTCAAATTTTCTGAAGCTGACAAGACAGAAAAGAGAGAAACATTAATACATAAAAAAAAACAAACTTTTACATGAAAAATGAACGGGAGTGTATTGGAGAGCTTCATAATTACTCCTGACGAATGACCAAGAATTGAAGACATATATGATTTTCAGACATCCAAAGGAAAGATTAATCCACAAAGGAAATTATTTCGCATCAGGAAGATCTCTTCTCACGGGGGAAGTTCTGCTTTTATGCAAAGGACTAGATGAATATCCGTGCTTCGCTACGGAGTACATTCAAATTAAATACAAAGGTCAATGTATGCAATTAATGACAAAAAACAATAAAAATATATTTAAAATATATATAACGGTCAATTTATGCAATTAATTCCAAAAGAATAAATCAAAAAAAATATTTATAAAAAAATCGTAACGGATGTTTTATAGACTAAATAATGTAGAACAAATTAAATACAACGGTTAATTTATGCAATTAATTTGTATGGTTAATATCCATAAAACATACTAATTTGAATTAAATTCTTAAAAGACTTCCATCTCAATGAGCCTATTGGTTAAATTTTATCTTTTACCGTATTTCAATATTATTTATGTCAATTTATTTTGTTGTTATGGACGTGACGGAAAATTAATTTAAAGTATCACAAAAAGAAAACAGACCACGTGATCATCATTTAATAAACTAAATTCTATAAATTAATCTTTAAAAATTCACCAAAAATCAGAAAATAGAGGTAAAGATTTAAAAAAGATTTCATAATAAAGGAATTTTTATGATATTTCTCGTGATATAAATTTTATAACCCTCAAATTATTATTTTAAAGGCAATAAAAAAATGTTCCAAAAACAGCTTAAAAATTTAATTGAAAAAATCTAAGAAGATTTTTTCAAAAATCTTTCTTAATTCACTCCTACACTGTAAGCAGAATCGCCATGAAAAATTTCGACCCTTTAGTTCCAGCGATTTGGTCTGTGCGTTTTATGTCAATCAGTCAGTCAGTTACGGAAATGTTTTATATACATATAGATAATGAAATATGCTACACAGAAATATGCTACACAGAAAAATGCTACATGCTGTACAGATCTCGTGAGTTTAGGAAGGCATGCAAAACATGACTAAAAGTTTGTTTTGTTATTATTCAATGCAGGAGGCACTTGTTTCTGACTATACTTATTTCTCTGACATTGGCCCATGAAAACCCACGACGTTTTGTTGAAATATTTAATATGGGAGCACCATCCCGGTGAGCCAGAATTGCTCCTTATGAGGGGGACAACACGGAAATGACCAAGCCTTGATTCAAAGAGTAACTGAACCAAAAATATAAGAGAGAGACTTATCATGTTGTATGTGTCTGAAGGTATTACTTTTGTCGAAGGTATAATGAAATGCATGCTTCATGCAGTACAGATATCGCGGGTTTAGGAAGGCATGCAAAACACGGATCAAATGCTAATTGGCGAAAAATATAAGGGAGACACTTAACATGTGTTGTATGTCTGATGGTATTGCTTTTGTACAAAAGATAATGAAATATATGTTAAATAAAGAGCAGACCTCATGGGTTTAAAAAGACATGCAAAACAGGGCTCAAAGGTTAACTGAAACAAATATTTAAGGGAAACACTTATCATGTGCTGTGTGTTTGAAGGTATTGCTTTTTTCAAGCTATAATGAAATATATGTTCCAATACATATATAGTGGATGTAGGATAACATATAAAACGTGGCTCAAAGATTAAGTGGCACAAAAATATGAGCGAGCAAACATATTCGGTTTACCAGAGGAAATACATGTAATCTAAAGAAACAAATTTCACCTCAGGTAGAATTCACATGCTGAGTTGTACCTTAAGTTATTTCTCTTCTGACCGCTGTACTGAAATACAGGATGCATGCTGTATAGATTTCATGGGTTCAGGGGGAGATGTCTAACATTTCTTTAAGATGAAGTAAAAAAGACGTAAATATATAAGCAGAAAGCGATCGCTTATCTAAATAAGTCATAATTTAGCAATGAATAATGAAAAAAAAGAAAGCATTTAGCCCTGAGATGAAATAGTTGAGTAAAACAATTAGAATGTAAATTTGTAAAATAAAATTGAGTTCTGAAATCAATTGATGTTTTTAATTGGAGTTAAAAAATGTGAATTGTGGTGACACTGAAAAATAGTAAGAAAATAGTTGATTGTATGGACAGGAAAATTGACAGGAAATAGCCCTAAGAAGACACCCACAACTTCCTTGATGAATTGAAAGGTGGAGACAACTACAGGTGTTTGACATATGAAAGGAAAGTAACAGCAAAAATCTCAAGACAGTATAATCTTATAGGTGAAGTGGTTACATTAACAATGTTGTATAGACTTATATTGCAGATTTGTAACAGACATTTTAGCGAAAAGTCACCAGAGGAGTAAAAACATCTCCTTTTTCTCGTTTATTCCCTTAATGAAAATATAACATGATATGTTTTGTAATAACATTTAATTAGTGATTATTAGTATATTTTATGTTACTCGTTGTATAAAATGCATATTTCGTGACCACAAATATTGTAAATTTGTAAAAAGATTAATTGATATATTTATATATTATCATAATTTATAAGTTATATAAAATGAAAAAAATGAAAATTCATCATGAAGCCTTTATCGTATAAAACATATAAGTTTGAAAAATATATGCATTTCATTGTTTTTACTTCACCTTGGTCGGTTTAAAGGATTATTTTTCACAAATTTCTTAACTTTAAAATAAAACCAATATCTATCGCCATTGTGAACAAAATCCACTATTCATTTTGCTTACATTAAACTGAATAAAAGCTAGGAGTCTTATGTTAAGCCGCATCAACCACAATAGTCTTTCATCGACTTTTTAGGTCTCTAATATAAAATAAAAAGGAAAATCTAAAGAACAAAAACTTTTCTCCAAAAAATTTTTTGCTCTTCGTGTACGCATATATGTTTTAATTATCTCTCGAATAAATATATATACCGAACAACTTCTAATTTATTCCCATAGGAAATAGTATTTGAAAAAAGTTACCCTAAATCTTTAAACGCAAAGGCTTTAAAATATAAAAATTAAAAAAATGGTGGGACTACATTTAATTTATTTGTAATTAGTTCCATTGTATTAATTTGAATATTTGTACTGAGTTTTTTACTTCTAAATATAAAAAAAAATAATTTTAAATGCCATGAAAGGTGAAATAATGGAATTATTGTCTAATCCATGTAATAGAAATAGGATTTTATGTTACTAAATATAAATCTCCATAAAAATCCATAATAAAAGAAAAAGAGTTGGCAGTTAGTTTCGTACTATTGAATAGCTCACCATCAGGTAGGGGAGCTGTAGGTGATGCTAAAGGTTAGATTAAGTTAGGCCAAGAGCAATTGTCAATGATCGAAAGAGATTACTACACACACACACACACACATATATATATATATATATATATATATATATATATATATATATATATATATACAGAGGCTGTTCGCACATTTTTTAGACGATTTTGGTAAGCGGTAATAAAAAATCTTTTACTGCAAAAGAAATAATTGCAATTGTACTATGTTTTTAAAAGTCAAAATTATAGTCTGTGGCTTGAAAGTTTCGTTTTTATTCAAAATGGCGTTTTTAACAAACCAGTGGTTCGAAGGCTACATTTATGCTCTTTCCGAAGAGTAATATGCATACTCCGTTATCCAAAAACGATGTGAGAGTCATGGTTTTGTGATATCTAAAGCGTCGATAGGTAATATCGTCAACAAGAAAGGAAAAAAACGTCAAATTGGAGCCTCAAGTGGGACAAAAATTCCAAACAAGTATCCAAGGAAAAAACGGACATCTTCGACTATTGCAAAGGTACGTTGCTTAATGTTAAAAGAAAATCCCCCTAGTCAAAGGACAGTTGCAAAATCATTAAAATGCTCGGTGAACACTGTAAACAAAGTGATAAACGTTGATTTAAATCTTAAGAAAGCGAAAAAACGCAATGTGCATCGTCTTCTTCCAAATCATATCGCTGAACGCAGGACACGCTGCAGAATTCTTTAAGAGAAACACTTATCCAAAGAAAAATGGAAAACAATTGTCACAATAGATGAATCATGGGTGTATTTAAATGATTGAAACATAAAAAGAGCCATTTATTATCATAAAAGTGGAGAAAAAAATTTAAGTACATGGTTCAAAGAATCGATAGAAATTTTTTCTAAGGGATTCATGATTGTTGCTGGTTTTTCTTAGAATGGCAAGTTAAAAATAAAGAGAGTGGACAAAAACGTCAAGATTAACTCCAAATACTATCAGGAACATATTTTATCGCCAATTTTTCTGAATGAAATACCATCGCTTTACCCACAGTGTCATCAATCTGTGAGACTCCATCAGGACAAAGCTAGCAGTCACACATCTAAATCCACTGTAAATTTCCTAAAAGAAATGGAACAAAAAACTGGTATCAATGTCATACCCTTCACTGATATCCCTACTAAATCTCCCGATGTATCACGTATGGATTTTTGTGCTTTCGGACTTTTAAATTCTGCATTATCCAAACGTCGTCCCAAAACTCTTACAGGACTCCG
>OU015493.1:77156567-77159067 GCA_907164885.2 Dolomedes plantarius | reverse complement strand
CATCAACAGGGCTGATGCCATTCTGACATACCCCATTGCAATTATTGCAGGCCGTTGTGCAGTTGATGCCTGCTTTCCGACATCCGCATCTTACTCCACAGTCAGTTTACAGTTGCAAAACACCATGTTTAAAACTGAATCGGTAGCTATTGCATCCATAGTTGTGATGGGCACAAGAATTTTCTCTTGACGCTTCCAGCCCCACAGGCAGTTGGGCCTTTCGTTTTCAGGTGCTCCAAAGTCTTCCTCATTTTAATTTCGATGGCTCGTATTTGAGTGTGTGCGTTTAAGGTTTCTTCGATGGTGGTTCAGTAGCAAAATCTCGAAACAACTCACGGAGATTTTTACATTCCAAATCCGATATGTCCATGCCGTCAAAAATTATGTTTGCTAAAGCTGTTTGGGTCAATAAATGAGCTCGGACGGCCCTAGCGTATGCATGGCCAGGCAACATTTTTTCTACTGACGTAGGTGCAGAAATCAGAGTATTTCTTTTAACCCACTTCCATCCATTATGTACCCAATGCAGCCTAAGAATGACATTAAAAGATGGAATCCACCAAGCCTCACAATACAACTTGATAATAATGGATTGGAAGTTGCAGCGACTATCTCTCGAGCTTTAATATACAGTGGTTGGTCAAACGTGAGTATGCAAGACTTTTGGTGCATTTTAACACACTGCTGGGCAGCATATTTCAGCACAGTGAAACTGGTGTCATACTTGCTTGGTGGTGAATAAACAAAAGGAAGGGGTATTACTTTGGTCTTTTCACAAGGCTGGTTTCTGATTATACAATGGAAAATTCCTTTCCATTCAGGTATCTGTGGAAGACCTAACCACTTAGCACACATCCAGGAGATATCAGATGTCTTAGGCAGTGGTAAATCTTCCGCTAAAGGATTTAAGACATTCAAATCTTCGATAGTAATTGTTTTTAACCCAGGCCCTCGAAAATTTTCAAACGTTTCCAGAGGAATGATTCCCATTTTGCCTACGGTCGATGCGGATGTAAGTTCGGTAATTTTTTTATCTTCGTCCCGGGTTCCACTGCTGACGCTGGAGTAAAACAAGCAATGCCCCCGATGCTATGAAACGTATTCAGGCCATCGATTGTCGACACATTGAAATCTGCATTGTCAAATACGACTTGGTAGAATAATCCCTCGCGCATTTGGAGTTGCGGATGATTTATGGCTGACATCTGAAGTGTTTGGGCTTCATAGTAAGAAGAACAAAATCCCAAATTCGAGAACATTGTTATTAAATTCTTGGAACAGAACTTTTTGTACAAAAATAAAGCAAGACCATTGAGCAGAGGAGACATAAATGATCGTGGCCTTAGCGCTGATATAATGACGTGAGCTATTGAAGTGACTTTTTTTTCTGCCTTAGCAGTCTTTTTTTTTAATAATCAAGTGCTCCAAAAATTTTTTTAGGCTTTCTAGAATGCCCTTGTTCACATCTCTGAAAAGTTATTACTTGGAGGGTAGCAATGAGTGTCATAAACTGGTGTCTGGATATCTTCTTTTATTATGGCTGCAGCAGTTTGTACTATTCGTAGACGCTCCTCACGATCATTCAGTATCCTTTTGTCGTACCAAGAGTCTGATAAGACTTTCATTCCAGTATTACGTAAACATAAGACAGTAACTTTTTTGGAGTTTGAAGCAAAAATAATGCCATTCCCGTATTTTTGTTTCAACTTATTTCTCAAAGTGATGTCGTCTGAAACTAGCCCTGTAATTTGAGATTTGAGTTCGGGTAGTGAAAATTGACAGTCGTCATTATTATCAAGGAAGAAGGATATTTCGTCTACAGCTGCTGAGACGTAATCCGACTCAGGCCGCCCTCTCTTTCTGATTGGTGCAGTGTGTAGAAAAAAAGTCATGAAGCAATCTTGGTAATAAATCGCATCAGCTGCAACTAAATCAGCAACGTTTATTATACGACACAGAACTTCCTCTCCCCACTGGTCATGTCTATTCTCTGCAGCTTCAAGAACTTTGTTTCTCATTTCGAGACTCCTAACTTCGTACATAGTTCTTCGCCTGTCAGTTGGTTTTTTCTTTTGTCTTGCTTTGAATTCTTCGTCTATCACTGCCGTACAAAAGAAACATTTTGTTTGAAAATTGAACTGAGGTAAAAAAGATCGTAAACTTACCGCGCGCTCTTCACTTTGGGATGTTGACGCGATTTCTGCATTTCTTTTTAAATCAACTTTTATACTTCCTGGTCTGGTGTAATTTCTCCGACACAACGAATGAACCGAAACAGATTTTAAATGTTCCAACTGTTCATGCTTATTGTCTTTTCTTTGGACACTAGCTCTCTTTAAAGCGTCGATCCCCTTTTCTCCTACATTCACGAAATCATCATTTGACATTAATTTTTTACATATAAAACATAGTTCCGTATCAGCTATTGTTCACAGACGCACATGGAACGGTGACTAACTATTAACTGGCTAGGAAAATACTAGGGTAAGACCGATTTGGC